>VDFB02354856.1:0-41989 GCA_007258455.2 Sequoia sempervirens
GTTGTAAAAGTTGTCATCTTTCTTGCAAGATCACATAAATTCTTCTACAAAATTTATTTTCTACTTTCGAGAGGTGAACAAGTAGGATCTTGGAGTGTAGAAATTGAATAATAGAACCCAAAAACTTATTTTCCATAACCCTAGTAGGGGCCCATTCGCCACTAGGCAAATGAGTCCTCAATGAGGCCTGAAAAAGCACTTTTTGCAATAGGTACATAGCATTTGACCCTCTTAAAACATTCCTTTTGGTTACTATATTGGTTAGATTTTATTTTTGATTACCATTTATTTATTATAACTCTCACAATTGAATGAAACAACTAAGTAAAATTAGGTTCATCATTTTGTTTATCTCATTATGGTGAAACTCTTTTTCTATGTTTCACTAGTTTCATTTGATAAAGTTAGTGCACTGTGTGATTTCAAAAATTGCATTCACAACATATTAATTTTTCAAGTTTTTTCATAGTGTAATTATAAAATTACATTGTTTAGAATTTTAAAATTTCATTTACATTCTAGGTCATTGCTTAGAATTTGAAAATTGCATTTACATTCTAGGTCATTGCATTGCATTTTACCCTTTTTCCATTTTGGGTTGACATTGAGTTTGTGAAACTTGTATGAGCTTTAAAACTTGGTGTCCTATTAGCAATACTATTGTGATAATTAGTTTGAGACTCATGCCATCCCATGATACACCATTCTTCGTGGATCTTATTTTTTTAACTTTCTTTCTAATAGTGTTGATAATCAACCCCCTATGGAGATCATAACTTGCATACCTCATTTCCAATGACTTCCTTACCTACAACCAATGTGCATGATGTTGTTCATATCTTGTAAGAGAGCATTTAAGGTTGCTAGATGAAGAATTGAAGACTTTACAAGACTTTGTGAGAGATGAATCTATTGATTTCCATGTCATTCCCCTTATAAGAAACTTACGAAAGCTGCTTAAATATGAACAAGGAATAGAATATGCATGTATATTGGCTTATCTCATCAACATAAATTTTCCTCCACATCAACCCACTTCAAATACATTACCTATGCATAAGAGAAAAGAACCCACACCTTCTAAACACTTTACTACCCCTAACACATCCTTTTCTGAAAAAGGAAAAGACTTGCAATTAGAAGATGAAATTGATGAAAACATAGTTATCATATTAAAGAAGAAGAAACCAAGAGTGCATGATCATAAAAAATTTCAGTTACACAAGTTGTATGAACCTCCTAAATCTCTTTGTAACCTATTACAACTATCCAAAACTAAGACAATCTTCTATGCTCTTTTACGTTGGCAACTAATCAATTTACCACCTAAACGTGCAAACTTGACCAAAAGAAAAACTAATAAAAATGAACCATATTATGCTTATCATAGATTATTTGGTCATTAGACTAATATTTGTTGTCCTTTAAAGAAAGTATTGAAGAATTTTTCACCCTCTAGGAATCAAACTTGACTAAAAAGGCATGCATTTTTCTCCTTGCCATGTAATAGTTGTAGGATCATAGCACCCTCACTATTACATGTTTTACATTCATTGCAAATAATTATCTTTATCACAATGAGCTCATTCTCATCACTTATCTCAACTCATCCTTGTCCCACACTTAGTGGGGGCAAGGGGTTAGATACCCTTGTCCTAGCTTCAACACTTAATGTTGTCCCTTGGCTAGTTGTCCACCTTCCACATATACTGATCAAGATTGGGATTCAAATGACCTATTATAGGTTGACTCACATGTTCCTTACTATTCTATTGCTTTATTTTCTTTTTCATGTTTCTCTAATATGTGATTGCATGTGTGTAACATTGATCCCTAGTACTATTCTATTTGATTTCTCTCTCTCTTCATGCGTGTTCCTCTCTTTGTATCTACATTCTTTGCTATGTCCTAAACATTTTACCCTTTTTCACTTGTATTTTGTTTTCCTTTTGGGGATGACGCAAGAAGTAGAGAAATTTAGGTCTCTTCCATGTTGACCCAAAAGGATTTTTCTTTGTTTTCACTCTCTTTATGTCAATCTTCTAGTTCTATGATTATTTGGGGAATGATGACGTTTTTGAGCTCTATGACAACATTGTAGCAAATATATATTGACCTCAAATCCATATATCCCTTATATATTTTTGGGGGCAATTCCTCCTTCCTTTTCATGATGTAGCTTCATTTTGGAAACATATGACTTGGTATCTAGGTCTTTTTGAGGAAGCTCTCATGTCTTAGGATTGAACATTGGCTTCTTTAAAGAAATTTCTCACAACAATGGTGTTAGCAACTGCTTTAAAGTGGGGGAATATATTAATAATATCTTTCAACATTTCTCATGTTTCATGGTGCAATTTTTTTCTTCTTGTGATGTGTCCTTTCATGGTGGTGTCATTGGGTTTGATGTGCTACAAGAGTGTTATTTTTCCTAGCGTATGAATTTCCTTTTAGTGTTGATGCGACACACTACATTCCCTAAGTTGTGAATATTTTACTCTTGACTTGTCCTCTCTTGGAGAAATTAGGCACAATGTTCCCTAAGAAGAAGACCTTAGACAAACTAATCAAAATTCCTTTGAACAAAAAATTTACTAGCATTATTGTTCATAAGTGTTATCGTAACATAGCTTGTTAGCCTTATGAAGCTCAAAACCTTAAATTCAAGGCCACCAAGCATAACACACCTTTCTTGCCTATGGAGCCTTGCCTTGTTCATAGGTTTTTAGCATAATGCATCTTGTTAATCTCTATGGAGCTCAAAAATCTAAATTCAAGGACACCTAGCATAACATAACTTACTTGTCTATGGAACCTTGCCTTGTCTTGTGACACCTTATTGAAGTTGTTAGGAGGATAGATTTGATATGGCATGGGATTCTAATATATGATTCTCTCATTTGCCACCCTTTTGGGATACTCACCTAATGGACAGCCCGAGGTTCCACTACCCTAGAGTGAGCATGCAAAAATTGATGGCTTAGATGTGTTCCACATTGATCAGACTATCCAGGCTTGATCTTCCTAATCTTTGATGTTGTATGGTTGTGCATCTTTGTCATTGCTACATACATAAGTGTCCTGAATGACTACTTTAGTGTGATTTTGTGCTTGCACTCATCCTCACACTAAAGTGGGGGGAAAATGTAGTGTAGGAAAAAGTATCCTTTTTTCACACTTAATTTGGGAATGAATAATAATAAATAAATAAGCTTAATGATGCCTTAATTTATTGTTGTAATATGTGTTTTGCATATTCACATTAAGTTTAGGGCCCTTTTAATTGAAATGGAATTAATTGTTCCTTGTTTTTGGTGTTGTTGCTGGATGTTGTGGTTGTGTTGTTGATATGTGGTTGTCATTGATGTCAACACTATTAGCATTGATGTATTGAAGGTTGTATATGTCGAGGATATTGAGAAAATTGTAAAAGAAAGAGTTGCAGGTTGACAGTGGAATAGTGAAGGTCCTGAAGGTGTCTTTCTTAGTGCATTGATGATTATTTGTTGTGGATTAAAGGGTTTATTGCTGAGTGTATCTAGTTTATCCACTGGAAGTTTCAAAGGTCTGTGTGAAGATTTGATCGTGTTATGAATAGTTGTGTTCTGACAGTTTTTTTGTGGTTTCAATTAGTGTTCTTGATTGAAGTTGATGTGATTCTAGTAATTTTAGTTTTTTTGGATACTTCTCTATTGATTCTTGGTGTTTATGGATGTTTCTAGATCATTCTCTATCTTTTTTACATGTCCACATTGATCGGCGTGTTTGTGGTCGGTGATTTTCCTCTTGTGTGTTCGGTTTCTTATGTTCTTGGCCAACATGATGGTTGTAACGTGTTGTGGATCCTTGGAGATTAAAATTTGAATGTTTGGTGCACTTAAGGATGTTGTTTTGGGCCACAATATAATATTGGCTAATGGTGTTTGATTTGCATTGAAAATTTACTTGTAAATTTGGGTCAACATTGTGTATATGTTTTATATTTCATATTTTATTCTGTCCGATGAAGTTGTTGATGTAAATCCATGTTGTGGATATATAAAAGTAGTATTTCTTGTGAAGTTAAGGTGTGTGTGTGAGTAGAGGAAGAGCAAGTGTGCAAATAGTGATCTAATCATTCAATTGCAGAGCAAAGTGTGAAGAAGTTAGAGTGAAGTGTGGAGTGTTTATGTGCTTAATCAGAATTGTAATTAGGATTTTGTAGAAGATATTTTCTTAGTTCATACCCTATGGATCTAATCTGAATTTATATAAGACAGTGTGTCTTCTTTGGGAAGTGATCCCTCTTGTATTTTAGCAGTGAGCTCTAGGAAGTGTGCCTAAATGCATGTTCATTCCCATTATTTTTCTTTATAATTTTAATAGGGTATAATATTGTGGGCTGACATCCACCATGGTTTTTCCCCTAACAAGGTTTCCACGTAAAAAATATTTGTGTTCTCTGTGTTTCTGATGTGATGATTGTTTAAGGTTTATTGTTCATTCATTAGATTTGAGATTAAAGTTAAGTTTGAAACTTGTTTAAATATTTTGTGACAACTGATTCACCCCCCACTCTCAGTTGTCTTTCCTTATTTTTCCAACAATTGTAAGGTGTACCTTTACACTTTCACACTAATATAGGGCTTCATTAATTAATTGAGGTTAATTTTCCTTAATTTTCCCCTTTAATTCAAATCCAAGCCTAATTAATTGCAAATTATGAGGGATAAAACCTGACATTCATTAGTGCCATAACATTAGGTTTAACATTGCGAAATGTGTGTCCTGACAAGTGGCCTATGACCCATTCACCAAAGGGAAAATGGGTCCTCACTTTCTCCTAGGACCTAAATTTGAATTATTTTTTTGGTTTTTTTTAATGATTTCAAATCTACAATGCAATGTTGGCTTGTGATATTTGAATTTCATGAATTAATGTTAAGATATGTATAAATATAAGGTTATTTCACTATGCTTCACCTAGAATTTCAAGAGTGCATTCCTAATAGAAAGTTGATGAGATCAAGATCATTCAAGAGAAATTTCAAGGCATTTAAGGGAAAATTTTATTGAAGATTATTGCAACAATCAAGATTCCTATCATCATGTCAAATATTTCCTACATCATGCATGTTGTTTGAGCTAATATGGTGATGTAGTGTTCAAGATATATTCAAGCACATCAAAGGAATTATTTCAAGACAAGTTTCATGATCAATATCTACATTCATTGAGGCTACTTCATGCCAGTTTGTAAATTTGCATTCCAAGGTTCAAATAAGGTTTGGTGAGTTGTTACATATTATTGTCCATTCTTCATTCATTCTTGATTTTCTATTTCATTACAAGGTTTAAATACCAAAATGTGGTTTGACCAAGGAAAACCACCATTCACCTAACAAACAACATTTTCCCCTCTTTGATGTGTGATTACAGATTTTAGGTTGAAGATCATTTGAAGAGAAAAATTGAAGAAAGTTGAAAAGTTGTCATATCACATAAAATCCTCTAGAGAATTTATTTTCGTCTATTTAATAGTTAACATCATGAATCTAGGAGTGCAGACACAACATAAGAGAACCCATAAAGCATTTTTTAGGAATCCTAGCCAGGACCCATTCACCATAGGGTGAATGAGTCCTCAGTGAGCTTCAAAAGTGACTTTTGGTGAAAGGTACACATTGTTTTCCCCTTTCTAGATTTTCCTTTTGATTACTATTTCTATTAGATTTGATTACTATTCTTCATTTGCACTTCATAGCTTGAATTTTGAATGAAATTAGGAGAATAGGTCTTTGTGGTGAACTAATCCATTCATCTAATCTATTTTTTTTTTTGGTAGTGTAGAAAATAGTATCCATTTTTCACACTTAATTTTGGGAACAACTAATATTAAAATGAGCTCAATTATACCTTGATTTAGTGTTGTAATGTGTTTTACACATTCACATTAAGTTTTGGATCCTTTTAAACAAAATGGATGTAATTGTGTCTTATTTAGGGTGTTGTAAAGTGTATCTTTACACTTTCACACTAATATAGGGCTTTATTAATTAATTGAGGTGTAATTTTCCTTAAATGGCCCCTTTAATTCAAATCCAAGCCTAATTAATTGTATATTGTAAGGGATAAAGCCCTTAATTTTTGAAGGTTTGTGTCCTAAGTTAGTGACCTAGGAATCCTCACTAGGTCCTAGGCCCCTATTTTTACATGATCTTTCACATTGTCCAAAGTTTGTCCTAGCTAAGTGAGCTAGGACCCATTAGCCACATGACGAATGCGTCCTCACTTAGACCTAGGACCTCCCCTTGGGATATGTTTTTGGCAGTATTTTAATTATTTTAAATCCTAGATTTTATGTCAATTTGTGATATTTGAATTTCAAGAATTAATGTTAAGTTATACAAATATAACTTGGTTATTTCACATAGTTTCATCTAAGCAATCATAGCAATTTCAATTCTTCAAGAATTATAACAAACTTATGATCAAGAGAGAATTCAAGAGCATTTCTAAGGCATTCAAGGGCAGATTTATAGAAGAATGTTGCAGAAATAAAGATTCATTTTATCATGTCAAAGGCATAGTGCATCATGCATGTTGTTGAGCTAATGTGTTGATGTAGCATTCAAGATCCAATTCAAGCATTGTTTCTAATCAAGGCTCAAGATAGAGATCTACATTCATTAAGGCAACTTCATGCTATTTTTCATATCTACTATCCAAGGTTCAATTGAGAATTTATGAGTTGTGGCATAGAGTTGTTCATTCATCATTCCTTTCATGCTTCATTTCAAGGTTTAATTACCAAAATGAGGTATTACCAAGGAAAACCATTATTCCCTAATAAACAACATTTTCTCTCCTTCAATGTGTAATTGCAGGTTTTAGGTTGAAGATCATTTGGAGAGAAAAAATTGCAAAATTGGAGAAAGTCGCAAAGTTGCCAATGTTGTCGCCTTTCTTTCAAAATCATGGAAATTGAGCTACAAGGTTTATTTATGGGTTTCAAACAGTCTCCAACTAGGATCATGGAGTGCAAACATTGAAGAACAAAACCTAGAAATTAATTTTCTAGGACCCTAGCCAGGACCCATTTTCCATAGGGCGAACGAGTCCTTAGTGAGGCCCAAAAAAGCAATATTTTTGCAATAGGTACACAACATTTAACCTTCTTAAAAATTGTCATTTTATTGGTATATCAATTAGGTTTTTTTTATGATATTCATTTATGCATTATAACCCTCATAATTGAATGAAATATAGAGGAAAATAGGTTGCATCCATTTGGTTAATCCATCTTGGTATTCAACCCTATTTTTCTTTGTTTCAGTTTCAATTAGAACCTTTCACATTAACATGAATAAGCTTATTTAGATAATGTGTTTTTCCGTTTCATTTCAAAACTCATATTATGATCTAAGTATATCCTCATCTAGGGTTTTATCTGTGTCTTTATAACAAGCATTTCATTATATATTGTAATCATTAATCATTTTGCATCTAATGAAATCTTAGACTTCATAGAAAATCATTGTTTTTCTCTTCTATGAGAGGGTTTTTTAATTGTAGGTGGTTTTTTTGGTGTTATGGGAGTTTAATCATTAAATCTAACATGATATTAGAGCTTCAAGTATATATTCTCTTTCTTTTTTTAGATTTTCAACCTTGAAATTTTAAACAGTGCATTCTGGAGAGAAATAAACATCATTATTACATCTAGAAGGAATCAAAATCCTAAGATTGTCTATTCAAATGTTGAAATCAAAGTTTAGAAAATTTAGGATATTTTTTATTTATCTTCAAAAATCATGCATAGGGTTCCATATAGATCTATATAGCTATATAATTTCATACATTGTCTCAACACCACCATTAATTCTATGAAAAACAAACCTTATGTGATAATAATTGATGGAATTTTTATTTTTTAGAAAAAAATATTATTAAATGATCAAAAGAATTGTAGCATACAAAATTTTCTAGCATACCAAATCTACAGTTGATGTCAGAAACAAGTTATGGAGGTTGTTAACAAAAATTGGTACTATTAAAAAGTTGGTCAACAAGTTGACATGAGTATTCATACCTGAGTTAGGTTTTAGAACCCCCAATCACATCAGTATTCTAGGGTCAGGTTTTCAACACTCAAGTAAGTGGCATTACTAGTAACCCCACCCATGCTTAGAAAATTTTCATCACTACCTAGATAACCAACTCATCGTTACCTATCTAGCCCCTAGTACATAGTAATTAGGTACCCATGTGACCAACACCTAGTCCATCCAACCCCACCCTTTCCTTTTTAAGCCATTTTGAAGCACTCACACAATATTAGGCGTAACTTGAGGATATAGAGTCTATTTTTTTAATAAATAGGTGTTGAAAGTTGGGTCTAAGTTCTATGCAGCTATCTAATCTATTTTTCTAGATTTTTTTTACTAGGTACCTATTATTAAACAATCATGTCAAATTTTCTTCTTTGGTTTGGTTTTTTGAAAAAAAAAAAAATTAATGAGGGGGCTATTTTATTATATTGTGAGGGGTATAATATTCTTTCTCCTATTTTTTATATTTTTAGTATACATCATGGATCGAACCTAATTTTTTCCACTTACACAATGTATAATTATTAAGGGTGGAAGAAATAAATGGAGTTGTGATTAAATAAATTGAGGTTGTACTAAATTACCATGGGTACAAAACTTGAACTAATAGTAGCTACAATTAAGAGAAAATGGTATAATAGGTGTTATGAAGCCTAAGGAACATTATGCATGTCCATTTCTCCTAGTATCTCTTTTCACATTGAATCTTGTACTACATCAAATCAAATATGAACCTAATTGGAGAATTTATTTAGGAAGTAGGATACTTTGACAAGTTTTTAGTTGGAGAATGAACTTATTGGTTTGAACCCTATAAAATTTGATAGCACCTAGGACTTATTCATCAAACTCAAATCACGCAAACTGCAATTGAAACTATGTAGTATTAAAAAATAGGTCACCTAGTTGATTCTTTCTATCCTAACCAATGTTGGTCTTAATTATTCAATAATTATTTTACATTATATGCTACTTGGGATACTCTTGGTACCACATTTGTGATGTATTCACTTGATATTTTTTGTGATCACTCATCATAAATAAAGATAAGTTGGTATAGATGGGTACTTTGAAGTCTTTACTCTGAACCTCGTTGTTATATGGGGCATGTCAAATGACAAGGATCTGCCTCCCTCTACTAGCACTGCCATGGCTGCTTAGTGACTTTTTATTGTTACTTTAATGTTTTTTTCTTTCTGGGCATGGCCCATGTGACTTTATTCTTTCTAGGCTCTTCCCATGTGACTCTCAGGGTGTGCCTTTTTACCACCCAAACTTTTTTTGTAAATATTTGTATTATTATCTTTAATTAATAGATATGGTCGCATATTCATAAAAAAAAACCAAAAAGCTTCAAATTACAAAGTGAAGAAAAAGAAAAATGACTTCAAGAACAATGAGAAAGAAAAATAATCATAGTCATAGGCTATCCTTAAGTCCTCTTCCTCTTCTAAGGGCAAATCATCTAGAAAGGAGAGATTAAAATGTGTATATTACAAAAAAGGAACATGATGAGAACCAATATTATGTAAAACATATTGATGAGTTAAAACACATTATTCAAAAGAAAAATATATAATTTACTTAATCTATGTCATGTCTAATGCATATTCTTCTTTGAAATCATTTTCATCTACACATTCAAGAATAGTTGGAGTGGAAAAAGATGTAGGAAACTTAGCACAAGGTATAGGGATATAACTTGTGCTTTGCATAGATATTAAAGTATAATTTTTTCTTCAATGGCTTATAGGGCTAAAGATATAGGGATATGCATGTATATATGGATGATAAAAGGTTAAGGGGATGGACCCAAATTTACACAAGGTCATACCATTTTTCACTCTATACATGTATTAAGACATTTTCTCAAAATGGGAAAATATATGGAAAATGACATGGGTATGAAAATTTTACCTTTAAATTTTCCCCCATTTCAAGGTGCATGTGAATCCTAAAATTATCATTCATATTAAAGTATGTGGTATTCACAAACATGCATGTAAAATAAACATTCATATATCAAAGGTGAAATAATGGAAATAATGTTCCACCTTTGGGGAGGTGGACCACAAACTAGGTGTTTAGAGACCTAGACCTATTTCCCTCAAGTTTCATTCAAGGAGGACCTATAGATCTCAATCCAATGAAGAATGGGGAAAGAGACCTAACAATAGGGGTGTCATAGGGTATGTTTAGATATTAATGAGGGGTTCACCACCAAGCTAGGGCTTGGAAAATTGTATGAAATGCAAGATCTAATGATTGAACTCAATGATGCAAGAGACTTCACTAAATGAACTATAAATGAAAATAAATCAGAATAGAAAACTAGAGAAGTACAGAGCACCTGGAAACCAAAGAGTGCTTGAATGGAGGCCTAGAATGTTGAATAAACTAAATTTTAGACCTACTGGGACTCATACACCAGTATGGAAATATTAGATTTGGGTTTCTGTGTAGGAACTAGTTTCTGGAAAAAAGGTATTTGAAACTACCAAAATATGAAAAATGACCTAAACTGGGACTCATATGCCATAACTAGCATATAAGTCCAGTTAGGGTTTTCTAGAACTTAAAAGTCTCAATCTAGTCTTCAATGTCTTCTCTTTCTCCTTGACCTAATTTTCAGATCTAAAACTACTATTTTGGACCTATTGGTGACTTTTTATGAAGATGACAACCTTGTGATAACTTGATGAATTTCTCCAACCTTGCAACCTAATCTCCAAAATATCTTCAAGTCTTCAAAGATCCTATATCTACAATCACACAAAGAGAGAGAGAGAGAGAGTGTGTGTGTGTGTGTTGATTGTTAGGGAATAGGGGTTTTCCTTGGTCAAACCCTTTGTAGGTAATTAAACCAAATGATTAGATATTGAAATAAAGAATGAAACATGGAAAAAAAGAACATGAATCATGGACAATGGTACCTTAAATGATGTATTGTAAATCTACAATCTAACATGAAATGGTCATGAAGGATGTAGACCTAGATCTTGAGATAAGTGTAAAACAATGATTGATCTTGATCTTGAATGCAACATCACAACACTAGATCAATGACATGCTTGATGCTTGATATCCTTGACATGATGATGGATCTTGAATTTCTGCAACAAATGATGAAGAATTTTCCCTTGAATGCCTTAGGAATGATCTTGAATTCTCTCTTGATGATCTTGTAAAGTATTGGAATGCTTAACTCTTGGGTGCTTGACTTGATATCATGAATGTTTAGTCTTGCTAAGGTGAAATAAGGATTTGAAAGCTTTTTTATATAGTAAATCCATCCAAATGACCTTTTATTAGATGCCAAAGGCTGACATAGAAGAAATTTGAATTTAAAACCCTATTTTCCCACATAAATCCTTTAAAATAGGCCAAATGGGACTCATACACCACTTGTGGCATATGGGCTCCACCTGGATGGGAATCATATGCCCAAGGTGGCATATGGGTCCCACAAGGCCTATTTGAAGAGAGAATATTGGGGAGTGAATAAATTAAGTTTATATAAGGTCTGTCAGTATTTTGGTTAAAATATGCCTTGGGATGCATAATGTAGGGTCTTAGGGGCCTATTAGTGATGATATTAAGGTCATAAATGCAAGAGGGCCTAAAATTCAATGTGAAAGTGTAAATAAATGCAATTTACAACACTAAATTAAGGAAAAAAAGGTCTATTTAGCTTAAAAGGGCCCAAAATCCCATGTGAATGTGTAAAACAAATTACAACACTAGATTAGGTCCACTTAATTTACAAGCCTCCTAAATTTAATGTGAAGGTGTAAATAAATACACTTTACAACATTAAATCAAGAAAAAATAGGTTTATTTAGCTTTAAAATGGCCCAAAACCTAACGTGGATGTGTAAAACATATCACAACACTAGATCAAGGTGATATCAAGTCCAATTTATCATTAATTATACCAAAATTAGGTAAAATTGTACCATTTACAGGGGCATACAGTTTCCATCACTACATTTAGCCCCCATTTTAGTGAGAGGATGAACTTGCTTCAAACTCACACTAAAGTATACATTCAAGAGGGGTCCAAGTGTACTAATGTGGATGAAAAAGGATGATAAAGATCAAAGGAGGTGTCCAAGCCCCAAGAATCTGAGATCCTTCATCAAACCAACATGAGCACGAAAGGATACACACAAGGTGTATGATTTGCAAAAAAAAAGATACACAAACATATAGTGCCAAAGACATAAAGAAGAAAGAAAAGAATATGACAGGTGGATCCAACTTCAACAAATATATGCTCACTCTGGGTCCATGAAACTTCAAGTCATACATGGGGTGAGTATTCACAATACACTAACTCTAGGGCTACGAAACTTTAGGTCATATGTGGGGTGAGTATTTAAAAGGGTGAGAAACACAACTAGTTTGTGCCCACATACGTGAGTGGCTAAGGGAAGTCATGCCTCCATTCAGCTCCCATACAACCAAGCCAAAGCTATACCTCCTGATAAATTTGATAAGGAAACACACAATAATCATCTTCAGGCTTCATGAGACAAGAAAAACTTCATAGGCTTGGAGCTCATGAAAAAATAATAAACTTCAAGCTTCATGAGTGAAGAAAAACTTCATATGCTTAGAACTCATGAACAAATAAGATGTATCCACAAGCATGAAAAGTGTGTTATGCAAGGTGGCCATATAATCGATGTTGTAAATATAAAATAGTGTAAGGTATGTTCAAAGGGATTTTTCTTAGTTCATGTAAGGTTTATTCTTAGGGAACATCATGCCTAATGTCTACAAAAGAGGAAAATTCAAAGAAATATCACGCTCTTAGAGGAAATCAAACCCAATTACAACACTAAGTAAAGGAAACATCACAAGAATAAAGAAAACCACATAGTGAAAAATAAGTGTCGATGTATGCCCCCACTTTAAAGTAGTTGCTAACACCATTGATGTGAGAAATTTATTTAAAGTAGAAGAATACATGAGAGGATATTCAGAAAGCCCTATGCCAAGTCATATGTCCCCAAATGAAATTATGTCATGAATAAGTATGTCACATGCGAGCCAACTTAAGGAATGTCTTCCACATCCAAAGCTTTCTCTTATATATACATGAAAGGTGATCAACTAGCTAAAAGAGAAAATGGAAAGTGACATGTGAGGATAAGGTTATATAACCCCTTGCCCCCACTTAGTGCAGGACAAGGATGAGATCAAATGAAAAGAGGAACTAGGTGCTTCAACCCAAGGGAGAGCACCACAGTCCTTAATATATTGAATTTTGTTACTAAAATTCTTACATTCATTAGTAGCATGATCATGAACTCTATGATATGCACAAAATGAACTCTTGAAGTAAAAATTCTTTCATGTTCTTGGAGGAAGGGATATCAAATGATCTTGGAGGAGCCTCAACAAGATACTTTCTTGATTGATAGTGGAAGATGTTGCTTTGTTTTGTGACAAAGATATCTCTTGCTTAGTACAAGGTGTCATACTTACACAAGACTCTTTAGATTGCAATATTTTTTACTCTTCTTTAAAGGAAGGTGTAAAATCTAGTGAACTCAAATCATTGGTGTTTTGTGTGATGACACTAACATTAAGTGAATATTTATTTATTTATTTTTGTTTCTTGCAAAGGATAATAATCAAGACCACTAGTGTCTATCAGTTTAGAATGCACTAATGTTAAATTTGGCTTAGAGGAATCTTTTGTAGTAGTTTTGATATTGAGTGAAGGATTGTTTGTGTCTTTCGAGGGGCAATAACCAAGACCACTAGTCTTTTCTTGTGTGTGACGCTCTATAGGGATGTAGATACCTTGTTCTCTAGCACCACATTCGTTTCCACTATATCCAATTTTGTTTCATAAGCTCATAACCTCTCTCATAAAAAATTTTCATTTCTTTAGGATTCGTTGGTGGTTGATAATCAACTTCATCAAATTTTTTTGTATAATTTTCTTCTTTTTCTAAAATGGTTGAGGTGGATGCTTTCAAAGGGTCTTCCAAATTTTGTGTTGACATTACAACTTTTTCCTTTCCTTTTTTAGAGTCTTTGTTTATGATCTTGTATTCTCCCATGAATGTTGGTTCAAAATCCAAGGAACCCAAATCATCTTCTAATAGCTTCGTGACTTCCCCAATATGTTTTTCTTTGTATTTCTATAGCACGGGTTTTGCTTGTGTAGTTGGTGCTAATTTTTTCAAAGGATTTTGGACTTGTTTTTCTTAATGTTGAGACAACTGTTTTGGTCAGGATCAGCTTTGAGTGTGTACACTTTGTTGTTGTAGACATACTTCATTACATGATGAAGAGTAAAAGGTACCCCATTCATTGCATGAATCCATGTTCTGCCTAAAAGGAGATTATATGAAATATTTTGAGGCATAACATGGATCAGTGTCTCTAATGTGGCCTTTCCAGCTATAATAGGCAAAGTGATCACACCAAGTGGTTGTTTTCCTACATCGTCAAATCCCTTAATAGATAAGGAATCAGATTAAATTTTGATTTGTCCATGCCAAGCCTATCCATAAGGGTCTCACTACACACATTAAGGGTGTAGCCATTGTCAACAAGGGTTCACTTTATACCTCTTCCTTTGTAGCAAACGATTACCATGAAAGCATCATTTTGTTTTTGCACTTCTAAAGGGGGGAGTTCACTTTGGTGGAAAATAATGTTAGCATTTATTCCTTGAATCATGACTGCTATGTCATTTAGGTTTGCACTAAAGGGGACCACAACTTGTTGCAAGGAACTTTGAATCATATTATGGTAATGGGGGGAGGCTTAAATAAGGTCCCACGATGATATCTTAGTAGGAGTATTATTAAGTTGTTCAACAATATTTTACTCCTTTCCACTTTGTGGAGGAAAATGAGGACCTAGTAAGATAGGGTTATGAAATAGGAGGGATGTTGAAGGTCTTTTTCTTGGTTATGGATTGTTTTTAGTGTTATATGTATGAGAAATGGTATTATGACTTGTTTTCTACAAAACATTATTTTTAGGTGGGTAAAGGATAAGATTAGGTTTTTTTTTAGTTTGTTGTTTGTGTGATGGTGGGTAAATAATTAGAGGGTTCTTAGGATGTCCTACAGGGTATGTAGGAGGTCCAATAGTCAAGAGGGATCTAATGGAAACTTTTTCATCATAACCTAAGTGGTCTTGGTTTGATGCATTTCAAATAAAGGGAAATCTAGAATTACATTTCACCATAATCCAAGGAAGTCACATCACTAATTTTGTCATTTTCTTGTACCATGATATCCTCCCTAGGAGGAGAGTTTTTAGAACTGCAAGCCAAATGTTCTTGATATTCAAGGATTGGTTCTTCAAAAATGACTTCATCACAAGTAGGGGAATGATAAATGGTTGAATTATCTTGCTCAATAAGGGTTTCCCTAGGTGAAGAGGGGCAACTAAGATTCTCATGACTTTCATTGATCAAATTATCTTCTTCACAACTAGGAGAGATACTAGGAGAAGGATAAGTATGATTTTCATGATCATTTATGATTTCATTCCTTTGTTCCCTAATGTATTCCAAAATAAGACTGGTAGGGGAAGGATCATAAAGAGGGTTGTTATAGGCCTTAAATATTTGATCATCTAACACCAACTTATCCTAATCATGTACCATCTCATCCTCTTCCACTGAATCATTCTCACAAGCAAAGGGGGAATGGAAATTAGGTAAGGTGATATTTATAAATGTGTCTATGATGTCATTATCTTGTACTATAATATCTTCCAATGTAGGAGAGTTTATAGAAGAGGAGCTTTCAACAATGTCATGATTCTCAATGAGTGCATCTTCTAACACAAAAATACCTTCATCATATGTAGGAGAGGTATTAGAAGAAGAGCAACTATGATCATCAAGATTGTCTATATTTTCATCTTCTTCTATCACATCATTCCCACAAATAGGATAGATAAGAGGGGGTGTAGGTTTAAGGAAAGTGTCAAAATTTTCATTCTCTTGCACTAAGAGACTCTCATAATTAGGGAATGTATTGAATGAATGACTATCATGCTTATTGACTAACTTTTTCTTTGCAAACTTGGAAAAGACCAAAACTAATATTTGTGAGCAATAATTTATTCAAACTCAAAATTCAATGTAAAGACCTAAAATGAAACACAATTTTCAGATTTGAAACAAGGTAATTTTACTGATTACACTATGTAATGATTTGAAAATGAAATGTTGTGAATACAAATTTGGAATTAAGTAATGCATGAAATGGACCAGTTTAGGCTAGATTTAGTGAAATGAATGTAACTGAAACTCAACCAACTAAAATAGATAACAATGGTAGCAAACAAAAGTGTAGAAACAAGTTTTTTAATGTTGTAAAAGGAAGTTTCAGATGTGCACCAGAACTAATTCTCCCAGAGGTGCGTATGAGTCCTAGTGAGGGTTTTTTTCAAAATTTTCAAAGAATTTTAAGTTATTCTTATGATTTTTAGTTTGTATGATTTGTAACTTAAGTGCAAATGCAGATTTTATATGATTTCAAATGATTTGAGATGAAAAAATGCAACCTATATGCACTTTCACTAATGCAAAATTTAGAAACCCTAGAATGCCAATTAACTAATGTGAACCCTAATGCAAGCTAAATCTAGGATGATGATTCACTCCAAATCAGAAAGTAAAATATTTTGAATTTAGGTTCACCAAAATGAAACAATGGAAATAGTGTTCCACCTTTTGGGAGGTGGAACACAAACTAGGTGTTTAGAGACCTAGACCTATTTCCCAAAAGTTTCATTGAAGGAGGCCCTAGAGATATCAATCCAATGAAGAAATGGGAAAGAGACCTAACAATAGGAGTGTCCTAGGATATTTTTAGAGCTTAATGAGGGGTTCACCACCAAGCTAGGGCCCAGAAAAATGTATGTAATGAAAGATATAATGATTGAACTCAATGATGCAAGTGACTTCACTAAATGAATTACAAATGCAAATAAATCAAAACAATAAATTGGAAAAGTATAGAGGAATACTTAGAAACCTGAGAGAGCTTGAATGGAGGCCTGAAATGTTGAATAACATAAAATTTGGGCCTATTGGGACTCATACACTAGTCTAGGTGTATTAGTCCCAGATCTAGGTTTCTTTGTAGGATCTGGTTTCTGGAAAAAGGGTATCTGAAACTAACAAAATATAAAAAATGACCTAAACTAGGACTCATATGCCAAGACTAGTATATGAGTCCAATTAGGGTTTTCTAGAAATTCAAAGTTTGAATCTTGTCTTCAATGTCTACTCTTTCTCCTTGACCTAATTTTTTGGATCTAAAACTGTTGATTTTAGACTTGTAGGTGACCTTTTATGAAGATGAAAACCTTGTGATAACTTGATGACTTTCTCAACCTTACAACCTAATCTTCAAAGGATATTAAAGTATTTAAATCACCTAGATATGCAATCAGAAAGAGATAGAGATAAAGATAGAGAGAGAGAGAGAGAGAGAGAGAGAGAGAGAGAGAGAGAGAGAGAGAGAGAGAAAGTGTTGATTGTTAGGGAATATGGGTTTTCCTTAGTCAAAACCCTAGTAGGTAATTAAACCAAATGATGAGATAATGAAATGAAGCCATGGGACATGAAACAAAGAACATGAACCATGGAAAAAGGTACCTTGAATGATGCCTTGTAAATGATGTCTTGTAAATCTACAATCTAACATGAAATGGCCATGAAGGATGTAGATCTAGATCTTGAGATAACTGTAGAATAATGTGCGACCTTGGATCTTGAATGCAACATCACTACACTAGATCAATGGCATGAATGCCTTAGAAATGATCTTGATGATCTTGTAAATTCTTGGAATGCTTAACTCTTGAGTGCTTCACTTGATATCATGAATGCTTAGTCTTTCTTAGGTGAAATAAGGATTTGAAAGATTTTTTATATAGTCAATCCATCCAAATGACCATTTATTAGATACAAAGGCTAACATAGAAGTATTTTGAATTTAAAACCCTATTTTCCTGCTTAAATTCTTAAAAATAGGCCAAATGGGACTCATACGCCACTTGTGGCATATGGGTCCTACCTAGATGGGACTCATACACCACTTGTGGTGTATGGGTCCCACCTAGATGGGAATCATATGTCCAAGGTGGCATATGGGTCCCATAGGGCCTATTTGAAGAGAGAGAATGTTAGGGAGTGAAGAAATTAAGTTTATATGAGGTCTATGTCAATATTTTAGATAAAATATGCCTTGGGATGAACAATATAGGGTCTGAGGGGCCTATTAATCATGATATTAAGTTCATAAATGAAAGAGGTCCTAAAATCCAATGCTAAAGTGTATATAAATGTACTTTAAAACACTAAATTAAGGAAAAAATAGGTCTATTTAGCTCAAAAGGGCCCAAAATCCCATGTAAATGTGTAAAACACATTACAACACTATATTAGGTCCACTTAATTTACAAGCCTCCTAAATTTAATGTGAAGGTGTAAATAAATACACTTTACAACATTAAATTAAGGAAAACTTGGGTTTATTTAGATTTAAAAGGGTCCAAAACTTAATGTGGATGTGTAAAACACATCACAACACTAGATCAGGGCAATATCAAGTCCAATTTATCATTAATTATTCCCAAATTAGGTGAAATTGTACCATTTCAAAGGGTATACAATTTTTGTCACTATAAAAGGATATAAAGGGGAATCAATATAAATAATGTACCCTACAAGGAATGAACATGTATTTATGTACTTCAATATGCACTCTCCGTGATACTACAAAATAGAGAAAAAGTATGCAATAAGTATCAAAAATGTAATTTTGATACATAATAGGAAGTCTCCAATTGTCTAAGAAATGGGAACACTAATGAATGAGTAAAGTTAGGAATTTTTTAGAAATTCAAAGAATGAAAATGGTGCTTTTGGTTTGGATGTCACATGATGAATTGATGCATGAAGCATATGACATGGCATGTAACAACGATGAACATTTGGTAGTGGTTATGAATTTTTCTTTAATATTTAAGGAGTTTAACATAGTAATGTTAGTGATAATGTATGTCTCCATTTATTTTGTTGTATCAATAAGATGAAAGGAATTGGAATAATAATAATCAAGTAAAGAACCAATAATAATGAATACATCACATGATAAGAATGTGTAATATTGATAATGATAAATCATGGTAAGAACATATGGGATATAGATAGCTCATCAAGGAAATAAGGTTCCCATATGATTGGCAATAAAATGTGATTGTGGCTCTCAATACCCAAAAACACCATGTAATTACAATGACATGAAGCCAAAACAAAGGGTTCATGCTAGAAAAATGAAATGAAGTTGGATTAAGGGTATGAATCTAGAATACAGGCATGAAGTTATAACAAGGGAATTAAACTAGAGCAAAGCATGGAACTTCCATGAGGCATGAATTTGGAACAAAGAAAAAAATTGTAGCAAATACATGAACACATATGAGGTAGGTAGCCAAGATATAATAATAGTAAACTCAATGCGTAAATGAGGGATGTATAATACTCCCAATGGAAAGATGTTAGCAACAAAAGAATAATAAAAAAAACTATAATTAGCTCTAGGAAATATATGTATTTGTAGAGAAGGGGGATTAACTACTCATAAGTCTCTTTATTCCTAAGAGATTCCCAAGGGGAAAACTACCCTAAACTACCTCGAGGAGCAGAGTGAGAATTCTAGAATCCAAAGGAGTAAAATCATAGAGGTTTTTTGGATAGACTAACAGGCTCTCAGCCAAAGGATGACAATGTGGAAAAAGGATGATGGCATGGTGCGTTAGAGTCCAAGAGGCACATTGACATCTTGTATAGACCAAAAACTGAGTTTATCATAGAAAATAGCAAAATGAAAACCAACAATTAGATTGCTAAGAACTTATAGAATGCAGAAAGGTAATAGAATGTAACAGAACTGAAATGAAGTAAAAATGATAAATTTAAAGAGGATGAAATATAGAATATTCCCACAAAAAACCCAAGTAATGGGGCCTCTAGCAAATGAATTTCTTCAATAATTTCATACATAAGATCTGGAGAAAATTTTGGGGTTGTATAGGGGTTTTCCTCATTCAAACCCCCATTTTGGTGTTCCCACCTCCAAGGACAGTCAAATAGATAGATAGAGATAATAGGAATGAAATGAATGCAAGAGTGATAAAATCAATCCCCACTCAAGGAGGAGAACCCATATCATAGGGACATGATAAATCCCAAGATGCTCAGAAGCACAAGGTAAGAGGGATATTAGCTACAAGGCTTAAGGAAGCCAAAGAGAGCAACGAGGAAAGAGAGGGTTGCGAGAGCCAAGAGAGCTGCAAAGAACGTTGTAAGAGCTTAGGAGTGCTTGAAGCTGTTGTAACAAGTGAGGGATTTGTGCAAGAGAGAAAAGAGGGAAAGGAGAGTGTATGCAAGAGAGAAAGCTCTAGAGAGACAAATGAATTGAAGTAATGAATTAAAAAGAGAGAATAGGAGGGAAAAGAAGCTTTTTGGGTGGTCACAAGGCATCTTGGGTCATTACCACTAACAAAGATAAACATGCTAAAAAATGGTCATTTGAATGTTAAAATGTCACAAGACACTAGCACGGTGCATGGAAATCCATGCAATGTGCTAGTGTCTAGACAAATCACACTAAAAAATGATGAGAATGGGAAAAGCACAAGGTTTGACGCAAAGCTAATGCACAAAGGTATCTGCTGAAAAGGGGTGTTGAGCATCCTGAGAGGGGAAAAAAGTTGATGCAAGGGCTAAAATAATCCTACACAAATTCCAAGGGAGTGGACACTAAAGTATATGCAAGAATGTATGTGAAATTGCAAGAGGTGCAATTTTACGACATTACAGTATTCACAAAATAATTCTCTAAGAAGCTAATGCATCAATGTCAAATCAGAGTATAGGATCTAATAAGCATGATATGTCAATTAAATATTTCAATGGACATGATACATAAAGGAACAAATGAAACAATAAAACAAGTGATAAAGGAGTAAGAAAAAATAAGTAGACAACCCAAATAGCACATGAAAATAAATGTATAGGAAAAAGTAGGTAGAGCATAGGTAAATAGTTAAGAAAAATGGTAAAACAAAAGGTATCCTCCAAATAAGAATGATGATCATATAAAATATACAACATAGAATAGATTTAAAAAATTCACAACAAGAAATGCATAATTTGAAAAGGCACAAAATTAGAAAGAAAAAATAAAAACTAAAAGGATAAAAAGAAAGAAAAATTCAAGCTATATATATATATATAGCTTGAATATATATGTGATGGTGAATCTCATAACTCATTAAATGAAAATATTTCTAGGTATCACCTTAGGAACCTCTAGCTATGTCTTATCCATTAAGCTTCTATTATTCCAAAACTCATCATCCAATTTATCTTCTTGTTTTTATTGCATTGTTCTTGTAATGTCATAAAATTGCACCCCTTGCAATTTCACATACATTCTTGCATCTTCTTTAGTGTCCACTACCTTAGTATTTGTGTAGGCTCATTTTAGCCCCTGCATTAGCTTTTTTCCCCTCTCAGGATGCTTGAAAACCCCTTTTTCAGTAGCTACCCTCGCATGTCAACTTTGTGTCAAACCTTGTGCCTTTCCTATTCGCATTGTTTTGCAACATGATTTTTTTGGACATTAGCACGTCGCGCAGATGTATGTGCACCATGCTAACATCCTGTGACGTTTCAATGCTCAACAACTATTTCCAAGCATGTTTTCAACTTTTCACCCCCTTTTTTTGGTGGTAATGATTGGGGACACCTTGTAACTGCCCAGGAAGCTTCTTTTCCCTCTTTAAAATTTAATCCCTTCAACTCATTTGGCCTTCTAGCTACACTCTAACTTCTCTCTAGATTTGGCTCCTTGGGTTCTAGCTTGAACTCACATCCTTACAACACCTTTTGCAACACTCTTTGCTTTAGCAACTATCCTTGTCTCCCTCTTTGGCTTCCTTAAGCCTCACAACTTCATCTCCCTTATCTTGTGCTTGCGAGCATCCTGGGATTCTATATCCCCTATCAAGTGCATCCCTATTTTGTGATACGGCTTCTCCTCCTTAAATGAGGATTGCTTTTATCACTCTTATTTTGTGATACAACTTCTCCTCCTCGAGCGAGGATTTCTTTTATCACTCATACTTGGTGGTGTAGGTTCTATTCCTAAAGCGGGTTTTTATTTCACCATGCGCTTTATCCATTTCAATTCATTTCTCGCTATCTATTTGGATTTCCGTGGAGGTATGAACACCAAAATGGGGGTTTGACTAAGGTAAACCCCTATATAGATCCAACACTTTCTTTAGATCTTACACATCCAGGTATTGAAGACATTCATTTGTTAGAGGCTTCATTAATTGGGTGGTTGTAAGCATTTTCTTTCTCCTTTTTAACTTTATCATTTATACTTCTTTATTTTAGCTCTGTTATATTTTGTTACTTTCCCACATTCTAGAAGTTTCTAGTAACCAAATTGCTAGTAGCCACTTTGCCATTTTTTGTGATAAACTTAGTTCTTGGTTCGTACGAGATGCCAACACACCTCTAGGGCACTAGTGTGTTGTGTTGTTCATATCCTACTAACATCCTTTGGCCAAGAGCTTATCAGTTTGTTGAAAAAATATCTATGATCTGCTCTTCCTAATTTTGAAACTCTCATGTTGTTCCTTGAGGTAGTTTAGGGCAGTTCGCCTCGTGAGGCTCTTTGAATGAAGAGAACTTGTGAGTGGTGAATCCCCCTTCTCTACAGTTCTTTACTTTTTTAGTTACATGTGTTTCTTCTTGATATTCATTTGTGTTAGGTGAAAACACATGTTCAATAGGTGTAGCATTACATACTTTTGTTCTCACAAATTCTTTTTTTGAACTTATGGTTTGGGTAAAATCATAGGAATTCGATGCACTAGGGTATGTGAATGGAAAGGGGGAATTAAAAGGGGGTCAAAATTGGCCACATTTTTTTAAATTAGTAAAAATAAATATTTGATGAGAACTGAAGATAGACACACTAAAAATTTGAAGATGCAACAAGAACAAGAGTTATAGCTCTTAGACTCTACTTTATAATATATTATTTAATAAAAAAATGGAGATTAAGAGGTTCAAATTTGGGAAGCACACAAAGTTATCCTATTTTTATTAGAAAAATATAACATAGCATCCAATATGCTCCCTTTAAAATTTTGAATTTTTAAATTATTTTTAAAAAGAATGGTGGAAAATTAGCTAGAATCATGTAGTTTATGCCTAATTTTTCTACTAATTTTTAATCACTATACATTTCCATTCATTTTCAAAATGGATAAATTAGGTAAAAAATAAAAAATAGAGTGTTCTCCCCCTCTTTTTTAAAAATTATTCAAAAATATATATTTTTAATGTTTATAGAATAGAGTGTAGAATGTAAAAATGTAATTTGTTTCAAATATTTATGAATGGAAAAAATAAGAACAAAATATACTATAAATAGGTTTTTTTAAAAAAATTGACCAAAAAAGTGAAGATCAAATCCCCGATCGATGTATTAGAAATGTAGAAAATATATATGGTTATAAAGGTAAGAGAGAGCTTGAAGTTAGTTTTATTTTTTAGATCATCATTAGAATACATGCAAAGTTGATGGAGAGCATGCTTGAATTAAGTGTTTTTTTATGTTTACAAAAAATATGCCTTTGTGTTGGAAGACTGGAATCAATGAGATGGGGGGGGGCGGTGAATCAGTGATTCATGTAAGTCACAAATTTTTTTACAAATCCAAGGATTTAATTGACTTTTGATCCAAAAGATCAGATGACAGTTTATAGAAATTTTTTGACTTGTGCATGTGTTTCAATTAACCATGAATTAAACATAAAGACATAACATTAACATAGGTTGAACTTAAGATGTTTTACACTTTCATTTGTATTAGAGCCCACATTAATAACATAACCTTTTATGCATGATATTTTGACATAAACAATGGTAGAGATGAAACAATGATAATTAACAACCATTCAATGCATTTGATGGCACATTAAGATTAGACATATAAGAAAAATCACACAAAAAATATCATCACATAACACAATATATGTCCTGAGTGGAAAAAAATCTTGGGGAATAAAAACCACTTGAAAAATATTTCTCTTTATTCACTTAGCACCAACTCTACAAAGTTTAGGAGCACCAACTCCACAAAATTTAGGAGCACCAACTCCACAAAGTTCAAAATCACCAACTTCATAACATATAGGAGCACCAACTGCTTTACAATGCATAACAGTTAGAGTACTCTATCAATACCCTAGAAGTGCAATTTTTCAGTCCCAGTGTCTCAATAGAAGACTACAAATATTTTCAATAAGCACATTGAAGAATGTTTTATGAGAATGACACCTTCCTTAAATATAATAATCTGAGAATCACTGTCATAAAGATTTTCAATGCAATACAACTTTTGTACAAAGATAAGTCTAAAGTCTCATATTCTTCTTCTAGGTAACCCAAATTTTTTTTTGAAGGTTATCTTTTAAAGACATTGTGTGTAATAACCTCTATATGTAGTTTCAATAACTGTAAACCTACTTGGGTTAGGGTTACAGGTGAGAAACCCTAAAGAGTCTTTTAACAAACTCTTTAACAATTTTAAGCAAAGAAAATGAGAGTATTTCTATTACAACACAAGAAGAATCATCTAGAAACCCTAAACAGTTATAATCATAATAAAAAAAACTTAATCCCTTATCAATAATAAGCCCTTATCAATAATATTTCAAAACCAAAGATTTACTTGCAAAAACCCATACAAATTGGAGTGAGCATAAAACAATTTCATGCCTTTCAAAAAGATTATCCTTTTACCATTCTTAACAACTTCCTTAACAAATTTTATCAAGGCTCGTAAGCATCAAAAGAGTTTCTCCATTACCTAATTATAGTGGAAGAAAATTGAACAAATACCAGAAAGATGTATCAAGAAGTTCCATAACTACCCAGCCGAAAGATGGTAACAAATCTTCTCCAGTGTATTTGAGCTTTGTCACTTCAAGCTGTTGACAACATTCCATCTGATCATTGCAAAACCTGGACATACTTTCCATGTGATTTTCTACCTATTGTGCCCTAATGAGGGATTTGAAATAATGAAATAAAAAATTCCTTTTACCAAGCTTTGAAAATAAGCTTTTAACCTTTAGTATACCCGACAGCCTCAGGCTAGGATAAACTTTATCACATATTTTAGCATGCCCAATTCTTTCCAATAGAAAATTTTTTATTTCACTTTTAGTACCTAATACCTTTTACAAGGTGATTGCTAACAATGCCATAACTTATAAACCATATAGTAAATCAAAGATCTCATAACCATATAAGATGTCAATTACCTTAGCAAACCATAGAAGTATGTATTGACAATGCTACAAAGAAATGTGAGTATCAACTTCCTTAAAACAATATCATTACATTTGAATGTAACAAGGAACATGAATCACCTTATTTTATCAATCTAAAATACTTCAAGTGCAAAGACCACAATGATGTCAATGATTCACATGCAGCCAAACTAAACCAAAAGTCATCTGAAGAAGCCAAATGTAAACACTATTATACAAATCAAGTATAAATATCATGAATTCCTTAAAACAATACAGTAGTGCAATAATATGAGATTAATAATGCACTCATATATCATTCAAATACAAACTGATAATAATCAACTGAATATAACTATGACTTGTAGAATTGAAGGATCAAATTGAAAATATGAAAAACATCCCATCAAAATGATAAACACTGTCACATTATCATGTATCAAAATTCTGAATCAAAATACTGTAACTGCATATCATGTAATTGCAACATATCATTCACCAAACACATGTGAATAAACCAATGTAACTACATATCATATATCATACATGTAACTGCATATCAGAGAACTAGTTTTGTCATCAAGGATAAACCAATATCATAAACAATAGAAAGCCAACAAACTCCCCATTTGTCCTTGATAGAAAAACACATATCATCTCTCCCCCCTTTTTCCTCAATGACAAAGAATGAAAGAAGAGAATGTGAGATTCCATGAAGATAAAAAACTGAGAAGCTAACCAACTATCCAACACAATAACTAGCTACAAGTAGAGCAATATAGCAGAAAACTAAATATGCAAAAGAGTTGTGAATGAAAAAGTATAGAAACAAGCTTCCCCTATCAAGAAACAATCAACAATGAAAGCATATGTTGCAAAGAAAAATGGATTGAACAAATTCAAATCATGATTTTAATCTATCTTTGTCTGATATTGCTTTGCATAAATAGAGTAGATAGATTCCTTCTTACTCTAGTACTTGAAAATCACTTTTTTCATCTACTATTATTTTGCACCAAGAACCAATAGAGCTCTATCACATCTTTGTCCAAGAACACCAATCTCACATCCAAATCCTCTAGCCATGCACACTGTGAAGAATGTTATCACTACCTAGATAGAAGAAGTGCATGTTCACAAGGTTGAATTTTGAAGCTTTCTCAAAGTCAAATGTTGTTCACTAAATATAATCTAAGTAATCACTATTTGGAATCAACCTAATACTGCAATCTATAATAGTTGGCCCTTGGAAAGCTTGGTATCATTATGATGTCACAAGATAGGAATCACAATAGATAAAGGTGTTGTATTAAAAATAGGTAGAGGCATAACATTGTGACTAATATAATACCTAGCCCAAGTTTGTCTTGAAAAACATTGAATCACTATTAGCATGAAACAAACATCAAAAACACTGACAACAATGAATGGGATACCAATTTAAAGAAATCATAACATAAACAAGCAAAGGCACTGTCAAGTATACTATCACTTGCTCATTTGATCATTTGATACAAGCACCACCACTAGATCATATATTTTTCATAAATCATCAATAGTCATGACAAATATCCTTGTCCTGTCAATAGACTTTATTGTCCTTATACTAGTCAAAGTCTACTTGCCCACATTTCCTTGAAACACTACTCCCTTTTTGATATAGCATAGTTTTTTCTGAGATACACAGACTACTGAGGTGTGAATGAATGTGAATCACCTTATACAAAATTACAAATGAGATCATACTCCCCCTTGGTCATATCTTCTCTATCATATACTAAATTGATTTACACCAATAGTACCTCCTTAAATGCTATAAAGATCTGCTGACTATTCCTTCTAAAACCACTATTTTATTGAAGACCATCCACCATCACAATTATTATAGTCACATGTGAATGACACTATGTAAATTGTCAACTTGTATTTCCATAGCCCTATGTCCTCTTTTGTATATAAAAATGAATTGTCTTTAACTCACTATGCACTCTCTTTGAATAGTCATTTTTGTCATACAATGAAGGTCTTATAAGGTTTGTCACACCATAAGAATATACACCACAAAAAGTGAAAGATTGCACCACACATAATTAAATGTTTGTTGCTCTGCTTTACATATCAACTACAACAAACAATCATGAAAATGAAAGTCACTTCTATCCTTGGTGAAAATAACTATTAAGAGTCACTATCAAAGTCAACATAGAGATATTTCCCTTTCCTAAAAATGCATACAAGTCATCTATCTAAAGAAGGTTTTTCTGAAACAAGAGGTCTACCAGATCATTAAACAACAAAAGTCTGCATCAAACCATAATCACATATGTTGCTTCTTTGCTAAAGGACTGCTACCTACAACAACACTGTAATGCTACTCCGAGTTTGCTACTCAAACATGTTACTTTATTTTTAAGTGCTACACTCTTTGATCTTACTTCTTGGAGAGTAATAATAAAAAATTGTGATGTTCAAACAATAATAAACACTACTATCATAAACTACTTTTCTTACCTCTACTTCATTGTCAGAATAGATTAAGGTTACCACTGTCAACATCAAATAGACAAATGATCATAACATATACAAATTTTCAAATAGCATATGATAGTGTCTTGAGGAGAAGCTGACATTCACTAAAATGATTCACTACTAGCAACTGTCAATGATCAGTATCAACAAACCTTATTCATGCATAGCACTACACCTTAATAATTTTGCAAACATTTTATCTTTAAGAAGCATCATTCATTTGAATCAAATAGAGTGCATTACCACTATCAAAGTGCCATAACACTGTCACTATATACAACCACTTCTCAAAGTCATTGTCCTTTTCAAATATTTCTCCTATTCACAAAGTGTGAATCTTGACAAACACCTAATCACCAAATTACCAAGATCAATGTACAATACAAGCTACTACAAAAGATGCATATCACTTGAGATATCATTGCATACTATCATCTCAAAACAAATCAGACCAAAACAACACTAGAAGGGTACTATTTTTCAATATAATAATTTGAATCCTTAAAAACTATCAATTAAAAATAGAATAATCCCTAAAGAAGAATGGTCACTGACCATACACCATAAAATCACTACACTAAACTGTCAACAGACTCTATCCTATCATTGTCATGAAGGATGTCCTCATTTTCATATGCAATTCAAATTACCACTGATTAGTTGCATTTTCTTACCAACTTCTACATTCTTATTTCAAACCCATGTTAAATATAAAAATATGCTATTTCTTTTAATGTTCATGTGACTTATCTATGCTTCTAAACTTTGCATACATGTTTATTAGGGAACTTGCAACAACAAAAAAATTATATACCATGATTCAAAGAAGGCTAGCAGGGACTAATAATACTCTTGCTAACTGCATTTTCAAGAATGTTTCTCAAAATATTTTCAAAAAAAATCTTTATGGTCTTGCATTCACTACATATCCAAGGTTCACAAGTTTTAGCTTTTAAATGATCACAACAGATTTAACACATACCTATGACACAAATCACAATGTTCAACAAGTGATGATGACATATCCACCATTTGAACACTGTCTTTAAAAGAACTACACTTACTATCATTGCATTGTGCATAATAATACTTATAACTTCCTTGTCTTCTCTAGGGGCTGAAGAATAAAACACTAACTTGCTCCCCCTTACCTCATGTTGGCCTTTCATGCAAAAATTGATCCCTTTTGTGTAGTATGCACTAGTTTAGGATTTTCATTTCCTAGGTCTTGTTTTCATCTCCAAACCTGTATGGGCCCTTTCTTTTTCTTTCTCAATGCATCTACATTTTTTTTTGATATGATGCCTTCAATTTACTCCTACACTATTGTGCCTTATTCCCAAAGTTATGACACTTAAATCATGTAATATTATAACCAATTAAAGGAGTAAAGGAATCATATTTTCTTGACATTCCAAAACTTCTATGATCATATCTTCCTTACCTCCTACAATTTCTTGTACAATATTTTGCTCTATGACCATAAACATGACAACAATAGCAATAGCCATGTAATTGAGAGTAGTTGTACCTAATAGATGGAGGTCTTGATGGATTGTTTGTCCTTCTATCTTCATCAACACATTTATCTTTTGTCTTATTTATAGGAGCAACAACATGATGACCCAAATCTATCTTCTTTCTTGGTGACTATTTAACCTTGAAAATTTGTCCATCTTTTGTTGCAAATACTATTTCATGTTGAGACTCATATTGAATTCCTAAACTTTGTCCTTTTTCATACCCTAAACCAAAAATTTCTTTGTGATGCTTTTGTTTATTCAACATCTCATTTAGCTTAATGGTACTTTGTTCAAACTTCCGATTTCTCTGAATCTTAACACTTTCAAGATCTTTATTTCGAGCAATTACCTCTACTTCCAATTTTTGGCACTCAATCTTTTTAACTTCCAAATTAGAATTTTCTACATCTTATATCCTTTTATACTCTTGGACTTCTAACTTCAGACTAATGATTAAATTGTCTAATTCTTCTTGTCTTTTTATTACCAAATTATTCTCCTCCTTCATCTTGTTTCCTTCTTCAAGTTGATACTTACAATATATAACCAGTTTCTCTGCATTTTTAATATCTGTAAGAGTTTTAACCTTAACCTCCCTTTCTTCTTGGATTTTCTTCTCTAATTTTTTATTTACCTTTCTAAGACTCTTAATCTCATCTAGAGTAGAAATAAGTTCTGCCTCAAAATGAATTACACCCTTAGAGTCACTAACACACTCTTGTATATCTGGTTCATTCATATTTACTATGAATTCATCAAGTTCTATATTAGACATATTTTCTTCTACACGATTTTCCTTATTAACAATTATAGAGTCAACTGGAAAAGACTTTTCCTGAGACAATACTTCACTAGACTTGACAATAGTGGTTTTCTTTTGACTTCTGTTTCTTTTCAACTTACCCATAGTACTCCACTTACCATCAACTTGGTTAGAATTATGCAAGGATCTAGCTATATACATCAAAATCATTTGAAATCAGATATATTTCCATTATGATTTTCCAAAACACATAGTCTATGATATGTTTGACCAACTCCCAAAACCAAAATCAATCCTTGGTGGATTAGACCTATATGAGGACCCTATGCTCTATTAACACTTTTTGGAAGACTGTACTCACTAAGAGGGGGGAAGTGAATCAATGATTCATGTAAGTCACAATTTTTTTACAAATCCAAGGATTTAATTGACTTTTGAACCAAAAGATCAAATGATAGTTTATAGAATAGTTTTGACGTGTGCATGTGTTTGCATTAACCATGAATTAAACATAAATACATAACATTAACATAGGTTGAACTTAAGATGTTTTACACTTCCATATGTATCAGATCCCACATTAATAATATAACCTTTTATGCATGATATTTTGACATAAACAATGGTAGAGATGAAGGACTGATAATTAACAACCATTCAATGCATTTGATGACACATTGAGATTAGACGGATAAGAAAAATAACACACAAAATATCATCACATAACACAATATATGTCCTAAGTGGAAAACCCTCTTGGGGAATAAAAACCACTCAAAAAATCTCTCTTTATTCATTTAGAGCACCAAATCAACAAAGTTCAGGAGCACCAACTCCACAAAATTTAGAAGCACCAACTCCACAAAGTTCAAAAGCACCAACTTCATAAGATACAAGAGAACCAACTCCTTTACAATGCATAATAGTTATAGTACTCTATCAATACCCTAGAAGTGCAATTTGCAGTCCTAGTGTCTCAATAGAAGACTATAAATATTTTCAATAAGCACATTGAATAATGTTATATGAGAATGACATCTTCCTTAAATATAATAATTTGAGAATCATTTTCATAAAGATTTTCAATGCAATACAACTTCTGTACAAAGATAAGTCTAAAGTCTCATATTCTTCTTCCAGGTAACCTTGAAAAATCTTTGAAGGTTATCTTCTAAAGACATTGCATGTAATAGCCTTTGTATGTAGTTTCAATAACTGTAAACCAACTTGGGTTAGGGTTACAAATGAGAAACCCTAAAGAGTCTTTTACCAAAATCTTTAACAAGTTTAAGCAGATAAAATGAGAATATTTCTATTATAGCCTGAGAAGAATCATCCAGAAACCCTAAAGGGTTTTAATCATAATAAAAAAAAGTTAAGCCCTTATCAATAATATTTCAAAACCAAATATTTACTCACAAAAACCCATACAGATTTGAGTGAGCATAAAATAGTTTCATGCCTTTCAAAAAGATAATCCTTTCATCATTCTTAACAACTTCCTTAATAAATTGTCTCAATTCCTGTAAGCATCAAAAGAGTTTTTGCATTACCTGATTACGGTGGAAGAAAAATGAAAAAATACTAGAAAGATCTACCAAGAAGTTCCATAACTACATAGCTAAAAGACGCCAACAAATCTTCTCTAGTGTATTTGAGTTTTGTCACTTCAAGCTGCCGGAAACATTCCATCTGATGATTGCAAACCATTGACATACTTTCCATGTGATTTTCTGCCTATTGTACTCTAAAGAGGGCTTTGAAATAATGAAATAAAAAATTCCTTTTACCAAGCTTTGAAAATAAGCTTTTAACCTTTAGTATACTTGACAGCCTCAAGCTAGGATAAAATTTATCACATATTTTAGCATGCCTAATTCTTTCCAATAGAAAATTTTTTATTTCACTTTTATTGCCCGATACCTTTGACAAGGTGATTGCTAGAAATTCCATAACTTATAAACCATATATTAAATCAAAGATGTCATAAACACATAAGATGTCGATTACCTTAGAAAATCATAGAAGTATGTATTGACAATGAGACAAATAAATGTGAGTATCAACTTCCTTAAAACAATATCATTACAATTGAATGTAACAAGGAACTTGAATCACCTTATTTGATCAATCTAAAATACTTCAAGTGCAAAGACCACAGTGATGTCAATGATGCCCATGCAACAAAATTGAACCAAAAGTAATCTCAAGAAGCCAAATTTAAACACCATTATACAAATCAAGTATAAATATCATGAATTCCTTAAAAAAATACAATAGTGCAATAATATGAGATTAATAATGCACTCATATATTAGTCAAAGAAAAAATGATAATAATCAATTGCATATACCTATGACTTGTAACCTTGAAGGATCAAACTAAAAAATTTGAAAAACATCATGTCAAAATGATCAACACTGTCAACATCATCATATATCAAAATTCTGAATCAAAATCATGTAACTTCATATCATGTAACTGTAGCATATCATTCACCAACCACATGTGAATAAACCAATGTAACTATATATAATATCATACATGTAACTACATATCAGAGAACTAGTTTTTTCATCAAGGAAAAACCAATATCATAAACAACTGAAAGCCAATACTTTTGTCATTAATAATGAATTCCTACTAGGGTTGGAGGCCCTAGTGGAGCTTCTACAAATTTTAGGGTTTTTACATTTGTAATTTATCTATTTCCTATGCCTTAGTTGATCAAAACCCTATAATTTTGTAAGTTTTGTTACTCTTTTATGTATTATCATTTATCAGACCCTTAAGTAATTCTTATGTCCCTTTTTTTCTTGCATTAGTGACCCCTTTACATTTTCCTAGTAGCTTAAGTTGTTTATTTGATGCACATGCTTTTAAAGGCCTTTAAGTTGTCTGAAGGCAAGCCCGTTGGGTCGTCCCCACATTAATCCTAATCAGTGACAAGTATTGGCATTTAATTGAATCTAGCTAAGCTACAACCTTGTAATAACTAAAAAAATACGCCTTTTCCTTGCTTGATTTGGGAATAATTAATGATAAATTGGACCTAAGGTTTCCTTGATCTAGAAATGTAATGTGTTTTACACATTCACATTAGGACTTGGGGCCTTTTGAAGCTAAATAAACCTAACTTTTCCTTAATTTAGTGTTGTAAAGTGTATTTATTTACACCTTCACATTAAATTTAATTGGCTTGTAAACTAAATGGACCTAATCTAGTGTTCTAATGTGTTGTACACATTCACAAGGGATTTTGGGCCCTTCTACGCTAAATAGACCTCATTTTGCCTTAGTTTAATGTTGTAAAGTGTATTTGTTCACACTTTCACATTGAATTTTGAGCCCTCTTGCATTTATAACCTTTATATCATCATTAATAAGACTTTAGGACCCTTTATTTTTCATCTCAAGGTATATTTTAATGGAAATCCTGACAAGTAGACCTCAAATAAACTTAATTTCTTCACTCCCTAACATTTTCTCTCTTTAAAAAGGCCTTGTGGGACTCATACACCACCTTGGGAATACAAGTCCCACTAGGTGGGACCCATACGCCACAGATGGTGCATGAGTCCCATTTGGATCCTTTTTGAGTTTTGAGCAAGAAATCAAGGTTTTAAATTTAAATTTCTTGAATTTCGGCCTTTGGGATCTAATAAATAGCCATTCGGATGCAATACCTATATAAACAAGGTCTCAAATCATTATTTCACCTAAGCAAGACTAATCCTTCATGATATCAAGTCAAGCACTTAAGAGTTAAGCATTCCAAGACTTCACAAGAGCATCAAGAGAGTTTACAAGAGTGTTTCTAAGGAATTCAAGAGTAGAATTCTGCATCAATTGTTGCAGCAATTCAAGATCCATCATCATGTCAAGATTATAGCCATCAAACATGTTTTTGAGTTAATGTTGTGATGTAGCATTGAAGATCCAAGATTAAGCATTGTTCTACAATCATTTTCAAGATCAATATCTACATTCTACATGGCCACTTCATGTTAGATTGTTGATTTGTATTACAAGACATCATTCAAGGTATAATTGCTCATGTTTCATTTCCTATGTTGCATTTTTCATGTTCATCTTTCATTATTTCATCATTTGGTTTAATTACCTAAAAGGGGTTTGACCAAGGAAAACCCTTATTCACTAACAATTAACAAGTTCTTTTCTCTCTGCATATGTTATTATGGATCTAAGTGTCTTGGAGCTTGAAGATCCCTTGAAGATTAAGTTACAAGATTGGAGAAAGTTGTTGAAGTTTTCCCCTTATTTGCAAGGTTTCTGTCCTCACAAAAAGTCATCTACAAGTTTGAAATCAAGGTTTCAGGTCTGAAAACAAAGTGTGGAAAAGAGAGAAGAGATTGTAGAGAATAATTAGACCTTAACCTTTAGAAAAATCACCCTCAGAATGATATGCCACCTTGGGCATATGAGTCTCAATACTACCATTTTTAGGGTTTCTGGAGATTCAGAATCAACACTGTCAGATTCCAGTTTTGGTACAAAAAACCTAGTCTAGGACTAAATTTATCAGAATGGTGTATGAGTCCCACTCATCCTTAAAATCAATATTCCTAGAATTTTAGGATTTCATTCAATCCTCTACAATTTTCTAGGTGCATGCCTCTAATTTTACAACTTTTTGTTACATGATTTATATGCATTTCTAGGCCATTCATTCAAGTTTCATGCATCACTAGGTTTTTCATTAGATCTCACATTTCATTAGTCTTTCCAAGCACTATCTTGGTGGTGAACCCCTATTTATCTCTTAATCATACCTTAGGAAACCCTTCTATTAGATATTTTTCCTCTATTCCACTCTTGGGGTGAGCTCTCTAGGGCATCCTTGAATGTGGAGTATAGAAAGTTTTTTGTCCTATGTCCTAAACCCTAGTGATGATAATTTTCTATATTACAAACCTTCAAGGAAATTTTTAGTCTCAATAGTTTCTTCCCATGATTCCTCGAAAAGTGTCTTTTATATGATATTAAGTGAGTTGTCACCAAGTCACTTTAGTTGTAAAGATTTCTTTCTTTTCATGCTATCTTAAACATTTTTAGGGTAATATTAAGTCAATCCTTTGTTTCCTCAAACTCCCAAAATCATGCCATGTATCTCATCACTGCTCATTCTTATTGTTTTGCAGAAGAAATTCAAGTCAAGGAAGCTTATAAAGTATCCATCTTGTTTTCATGAGTCCCTGAAACTTTGACACATGTTCCATGTTAGTGTAAAGGTTAACAAGGCCATTCTCTTCACAAAAATTATTTCAAATCTCTATGAATATCATTGATCTTCATCAAATAAAGATTCCAAATTTAAAATGAAGAACATCTACTACTAGTTGCACCCTCAAGTATGCAAAGATATTAATTGTGGGTTTGATCTATATCTGCCATGTTTTCAATTTTCTTGATATAATTACATACATTTGTGTCCTCAAAAACAAAAAAGAAAGATTGTAGAGAAAACTTTTAAATTTCTAGATAAATGAGGGTTTTCTATGATATTTCTAGGGTTTACAACAAGATTAAAGCCGTAAGTTGATTTAGACCTTCTTTGTTGCATTCTAATTTAAAAAATGGGAATTTATCATTTTTTAGAGAGAAAATAAATTAGAGCTTGGGTAGGGTTGTTGAATTATTCAAATTTTAAATAATTCTTTTGTGAAGTTTAAAAACTTAAGCCCTCTCTTGTTATACATAAAAACCCTAAAATAAGAAACCATGGACAAAAATTTAAGGGTGTAATGATAAACCTTGATGAGGACCTCATGGCTTAGCTACTTGGTCATCTAAGAGTCCCAAAATGTCACAAGGTCCAAGGATTCTGACAGACCAAATTCTTGACAAAAAAAAGAATTGAAGAGAGCTTGTCATTCTAGTCCAAGGGTATGAACTCTTTAAGAATTCTTTCAAAAAATTCTTGGATGATAGGCCTATTTTCAACATTTGGAGATTGGGGATTGGGAGACTAGTAGTTCCCAATTTGTTCATCAATGTAGATCTTATTAGAGGGATAGCATAGGCCCACAATCTAGAGAAAAAGGCTTTGTTCACTACATAGAGAGATTTTTTAATGAATTTGAGTAGGGCCTACATGTATGTAAAGTGTTTAATTTTGAAATTAATTTTTAGCTACCAATAAATTTGGGGGCATTGACTAGAGAGTATTAGAGGCACAAAGATAGCTACAAAGTTAAGTGGTTTCCGAGCTTCGAGTGTAGATGGGTTAAAAAAGAAATAAAGAGTTTTTCTAGTGGGGAGTTGGAGTCATTCAACTATGATATATTTGAAGACTACTCCATAAAAATGTACTTTTCATTTTGCTAGATATTGGGCATGGATTGCAAGACCTAGATTCTAGTAAATTTGATGGTGTTAGCTATAGACATTTAGAGTAGGATGTTGACAAGCCATATGACTATGCAGAGTATGTTGCATATGAAATTCACAAAGCCTCAAGCTCTCTTGAAAGGGATAATCATATTGTCCATTTTAAGCAGAGCTCTCTGCTATGTCACATAATTTCATTCAGTGGGAATAATATGTGGTCCTACCACATGTAGATAAGGTCTTAGGATGCACAAAAGGGTTGCTTCTAGTGCAAGAATGGACCTATATATGGGATAAATATTGTGTTAAATCAAATTATCTAGTATTTGAAGAGTATTTTATTTGAGATGTCCTAATGAAATTGGGCCAACCTTTAGATTAGAGGCTCTAAGAGGAAATAAAGATATTCTTAAGGCCTAAGGACCTCAAACCAAAGGTTGGAATCAATAAAAACTTGGGTGATTAGTTCTTTTATTTAGATGCAATAGTGATTAGGGTTTATGGAACCCTTGTCACACCACATGTGCTACCAAGGACTATCCTAGACAAAATTACATTTATGGAGATCATGTGGTAGATAAATAATTCAAATAAGACTCATTTCATAAATTAAAAGTGTTCCATCCTCCTTGCCACAATTGTGTTTTTATACTTTCAAGCTACATCTACGGAATAATTGGAAATATTATTGAAAAAATTGATCCTATACAAAATGAGGGTAGACAAGGCTAGAAGGTGTGATATTGAACATTTCATCTATAATGCTATGATTAGTTTCAAATTGGCTAATTTTTTCCATGAGAATGATAATATTGAGGACTTGATAAAAAAATTATTAACACAAGAACTGGCCTCAAGGAGAAAGGAGCAATGGGTGAGGATTCAAATTGGAGAGGGAAAGAGAGAGCAATAAAGTCCTTCCTACAAGGGATTATACCTAGAGATTGAGGGCCCTATCATTAGAATCATGATGATGCTAGAAAATTCCAATAACTCTCTTTCCAATGTGCTCATCTGAATAATGGATGTTCTTGGTCCCTCTTCTCAAATGGATGTGCCACATAGCCTACAACAACTCACACCCTGCAACAGATAACCCTTGGAGTGGAATCCCTTATAGATTACCCTCTAGATGATGAATATTTACTTGAGTTAGGAATGAGGAGAATTATAAGCCCATATTCAATATTTTTGATGGAGAGGCCCTCTAATGATAGGTTGCTGATAAATTTTAAGATTGGGGAGCAAGTGGTAGATGACATAAGAGCTCTAGCTTGCTTTGAATTTATGAAAGATTATAAGTTCATCACCACCGAGGAGTTTAAGGATTTTATTATTAGGAATAAAGGGGAAGAGTTTCAGAAAAAGTTAAATGGGAAGAAGCTCACAAAGGAGAGAAAATAATATCTCATAAATTTTTTAGAAGAAAGTAGATGTAGAAATGGATGTCATGACACCTGAGAGGGGTAGAGGAATAGTAAAGAGTGGAAGTTGTCTACTATTGAAAGGGTGGTATATATAATCTATAATTATATTTGATACTATTTAGAGATAAGAGGGAATTGAACCTATATTGTAATTAGAAGAGAAAGAGTTGATGCTTTATACTTTGGTCTTGGTTTTAATCCAAGACATGAAACCTTGGAAATTTGTTCAATTTTCCTAGAGATTAATAAGACCTAGGTGATCAAAGATACAAATGAACTAATTTGAAATATAAGTTATAGGATATTAGGGGATACAAGTTCCCTCCAATAAGCTACCCTCACTGTAAATACAACATTATTTATAGAATCAATAGTAAAAAAGCTAGAGGCGGATTTGGTAAAGGTCATTGTCATCAATTTGAAGTTGTAATAACATGTGAACATGTTTAGAAGACTAATTCCACCCCCAAAAGTTGAAATTTAAGGTAAAAAGTAACAATATAAGGTGGACTTAACCCTTGACGTTAATAATTTGAGAGAAAATATTAAGAAGAGTAGGATGGTAGCAAGAATGAAAAAGGAGGAAGGAGCCAAAAGGGTTTTAAACCTAATTGATTGCATGTTAGGCCACAAGTTATCCAATATTTTGAGCCATATTGATAAGGTGTGGATTAATTATAAGATTGTGAAGGACTCATTCAAAAATCATGCCAATACAAGGGCTAGGTTAAAATTATTTCAATTTAGTTTGTCTCCAGGAGTGGTATTATTGAAAATTATTGTAGAGAACTCCAATTTTGGCTATCAAAATTACAATTTTGTATATAGCATTTTTTCTAGGGTTACTTCTTTGGATGGTATCATCCACCACCATAATAAATTCCAAGTACTCATGAAGAAGGAATTAGATATACTTGAGGGATTTGATGAATTTTAGATGCCTCCTATCTTGGATGAAAAAGGAGAAATAAAATCTTGCAAGGATTGGAAATATAACTTTTCTAACATTCTCCTTCCTATTTATATCAAAATGAATAAATGTGGTAAGATGGATACAAAGAAATTAAATATCTTATTGGAAATTCTCTCCAAGCTTGAATATAACATAACTAGTTTCTCTAACATGGTGTAGATATTAATAAGTGATGGTTACATGGATCATATGGTTAGGGTTAATCAATTTCTCTTGCTCAAATTATATCTTGTAATCAAAGAAAAAAGAAGTAAGGAGATGAGAAATGCATAGATTTGAGTTGTGTTTCAATCATTCATCAAATTTCAACATCAATAAAAGATCAACAAGCTTGAATATAAATATCAGGCATACTTTATTAGCTCAAAAATTTAGTTTTGATCAAATTAGATCCATTCAAAGGAATAAGTGTTCTCATTAGTCTTTAAAAACTATAGAAACAACCTCTTTTCTCATTTTTTAAATGCTTTTTTTCCTATTTGAAGGAGACACCACCTATTTTATCTTCTTGTATTATAATCGGTGGAATAAGGATTTTACCTTATTGCTCCCTTAATTCTATAAAATGGAATTCTGAGCCTTATTCTAGGATTCAATTCCTTAGGTTTTGAGAGAGACTCTATAAGAATTAGTCTTGTACAGTTAGGTTTTTGAAGTTCATAAAGAGAATATTATAATTTTCTCTATGATAATATCAAACAATTCAATTTTGTGGTTATAATGTTGAAAATTGCACCTCATGCAATCTCACATTCCATAACCTCCCCTTTAGCCTAATTAAAGCCAATAATGCAAGTCCCCTTTCACCTAACCTTAATGTTGTCCCTAACCCATTCATTTTTTAGTCGCTTAAATGAATTTTTTTCATAGATGTTAGTGAGATGCACAAACATATGTGTACTGCAAAAATGTCCCAAAAAGATTCCTACTTGTGTAGCCATTGGGACATTATAATTCCCTCCTATTCATGAATTTTAATTCCTTTGTGGCTTGAAAATGTGTCGTAAATTCCCATTTGCATGCCTTTTCTCCATTCTAACTTCCCAGTCTCACATTATATTCACTTCATTCGATCTATCTCACTCTCTAGCTCTCATTCTCACCCTCATTCTCATTTTGCACCATTTTTGTGCAAGATCTTTCACATCTTGGATTCTACACCATCACTTTAGTTCTATTGGTTCATCGTGGGTGTTGTATACTCTCATTCAACATCACTCACTTACCAGAGGGAGGGTAACTACATTCTTTCTCATTGCATTATCATCTTCATTTTGAATAGAATATTCTCATTTTAACTTATTTACCATTTTGTCTATTATCTTTCATATCCATCTATTTGGCTATCTGTGGAGGTGGGAACACCTACACAGGGGTTTGATTGAGGAAAGCCCCTAAATAGCCTCAACATTTTTCCTCATTTTTTTGTGTGTAGGTTGTTGATTTGGAGCATTGTAGGAGGTTTCATAGCATTGAACCTCTTGTGATTTATTTCTCCTCTTTTCCATCTTGTCATTTAACTTTATTTTGTTTAATCTATGCATGCTAGTTCTTTTTATTTTATCTTTGTTATTTTCATTATTCTATTAATTTAGGATAACCTCTAGATTTAGTCTCCAAATAGTTAGTATATTGATTGTTGTTTCTATTAGCAAGTTCTATTTTTGGACTATACGAGACTATAGCACATCACAAGGACGTCTGCATGCCACACTACCATCCTTGGATGAGAACCATTCAACTTACTTATGAGACCTTTGAAGTCTACTCTTTCATTGTCTAAAACTCTTACCCCTTAATTTGTTATAAAACATAAAAAATAATCAAAACTCCATTTCCCTTCTATCCTTGTCACCTGATATTTTCCTTTGAGGTAGTCAAGGAACATTCACCCTTAGCAAGGAGGGGTTTCAATTTCCTCCTCTACATTTTGGTGAATTTGATGTGAACCTATCCTTACCTAATCTTTGGTTGAAAATTTTCTTCTCTCTTGTTTTGATGCATATTGGATCAAGTGTTGTGACAGTTTTATGAGTTTCACGGCCCAATCCACTAAATTTGAGAATATAGTTAGAAGAATTTATTGGCCCTTAGATATGGATTATAGAAGACAATTCACTCCTCCTCGCCAAGGTCCAGAGTTTGAGGAGTTGAACATAGTATTAACATCTAGTTTTGAGCCTCATTTTGAGTCTGTCTCTCCATCCACTGAAGTGTAAGTGCATACTCCACCAAGCACTATTTATAACTCTTCCTCTCCCATGGTTGGTGAATAAAATCTCAAGGTACCTATTGAGAAAATTTTTTCTTTAGAAGAGAGACTTTGAGAGTTTGAATATTTTTTAGAAAAAGAAAACACATACACTCAAGTTGCTCCTCTTATTAATGGTATGAGAGTTTTTCCTAGCTTAGACCATAGAGGCCTTGAGTTACTTTGAGGGATTGCTAATATAGTGGAAACCCATGTCCCCTCATACACTTATATCTTAGGTAACCCTAAAAAAATCCAATCAGAAATCACTAGCACCCAATTGCATGTTCTGATATTGGGAGTGTCCGAGCAGATTGTAGAGACTAGTCCTTTTGTTCCTTTTATTACCACTACTTATAACACTAATACCATGAACTTAGAAGTTCTTGGATTAGAGTTAATTGCATCCATTTGGGATTCATAGCCTCTACATCTAGAACCTAAACCACCACCAACTTAGCTAGCCAAGCTCCATCGACCAATTTTGTCCTTAATTCTTTATTACAAAACATGGGACAAATGCAATCACAGTTGGCCAACTTGAATAGATCTCCATCTGAGTCCATTCTATAACTGTACTATCACTATAATCCTCTAGCCCTTGCCATTTTGAATCCTCCCATCCCTCAAGGGATAGAAATTCCTAAGTTTGATAAGTACAATAGCAAGGGTGACCCACAAA
>VDFB02354857.1:0-10058 GCA_007258455.2 Sequoia sempervirens
TTCAATTGATAATTTGGTTTCTTTGGAGATGGTTGAAAAACTAAAGATGAAAAGGATTGCACACCCCACACCTTATAAGGTTTCTTGGCTGAATAAGGGTCAACAAGTCTTGGTTAATGAACAAACATGGGTTGAGTTTAACATTGGGGGTACAAAGACAAGATCTTGTGTGACATCATCCCAATGGATGTTTGTCACTTGCTGCTAGGAAGACCCTAGCAGTATGACAAAAAAACAAAGCATGATGGACATAAAAACACATATGTGATTGAAAAAGATGGAGTCTCATTTACCCTCACCCCTTTGCAAGATGAAAATGTAGATACTCAAGTTGGGTCAAGTGTCATGTTGGTTGGGGAAGAAGAATTCTTGAAAACCATGAAAGAGGAAGGTGGACAAGGGTATGCAATCATAATCATACCCAAATATGTTATGACAACAATAAAACTTGAAGATGTGCCCAAAGAAGTGCAAACCTTGTTGAAAAAGTACCAAGATATTGTTGTTGATGAGCTCCCTAGTTCTTTGCCACCTATAGGGGATGTGAGCCACCACATAGACTTTATACCAAGAGAAAATATACCCAATAAGGCTACATACAAGATGAATCCTCAACAAAATGAAGAGATAAGGAAACAAATACAAGAATTGCTAGATAAGGGTCTCATAAGGGAAAGTTTAAGTCCATGTGTTGCTCCTACTGTATTGGCACCTAAAAAAGGTGGAGATTGGAGAATGTGCACCGATTCATGGACAATCAACAAAATAACTATAAGGTATAGGTTTCCAATACCTAGAATGGAGGATTTGATGGATTGTTTAGGAGGAGCTTGTTACTTTTCAAAAGTTGACCTCAAAAGTGGCTATCATCAGATTAGGATAAGAGAAGGGATGAGTGGAAAACTTCCTTTAAAACCAATGAGGGGTTGTATGAATGGATGGTGATGCCATTTGGTATTTCAAATGCACCAAGCACTTTTATGAGACTAATGAATGAAGTTTTGAAGCCTTTCATAGGAAATTTTGTAGTTGTGTACTTGGATGACATTCTTTTATTTAGCAAGACTAAAGAGGAACACTTGCAACATTTGGATATGGTATTGAAGAGGCTGAATGAAGAAAAAATGACGATTAACTTGAAAAAGTGTGAATTCATGAAAGAAGAGTTGGTCTACCTTGGTTTTGTGATTTCAAAAGGCACTTTGAAGATGGACCCCAACAAGGTAGAAGCCATTTTGAATTGTCCTACTCAAAAATCAGTTAGTGAGGTAAGAAGCTTCCATGGTCTTGCTAGTTTCTATAGAAAATTTGTAAGGAATTTCAGTCATATTTGTTCTCCCATCATTGATACCATAAAAGTGGATAAAAGGAAGAGGTTTATGTGGACTGATGAGGCAAAAATAAGCTTTCAAACTCTAAAACAAAAGATAGCTCAACAACCCATTTTAGCATTGCCTGATTTCAATAAGGTGTTCACAATAGAATGTGATGCAAGTGGGTATGCAATTGGTGCAGTCTTGAGTCAAGAGGGCAGACCTGTAGCATTTTTTAGTGAGAAGCTCAATGAGGCCAAGAAAAATTACTCTTCTTATGACTTAGAATTGTATGCAATGGTTCAAGCATTGAAAAAGTGGAGACACTATCTCCTTCCAAAGGAATTTATTGTTTTTACTGACAATCATGCTTTGAGTTTCTTGAATATCCAGGAAAAATTGAGCCACAAATATTGAAGTGGGTGGAGTACCTACAAAGCTATACTTTCAACATAAAGCACAAAAAAGGGCAGTCAAACAAGGTGACAGATGCTCTGAGTAGAAGACAAGTGTTGGTACAAGAAATTCAACTCCAAAGTGTGGGTATTGATGCCTTGAAAGGTATGTATGAAGGAGATGATGATTTCAAGGATGTGTATTCTATTTGTAATCAGTTTTAAGGCACTTTCCATGAAGAATATTCTGATTTCTTGATACAAGATGGATTGTTGTTTAAGGGTGCTCAGCTCTATATTTCCAAATGTTCTATGAGGATAGATCTAATTAAGGAGAATCATTTTGGTAGCTTAGGGGGTCATTTTGGTGTGGAAAAAATCTAGGAGCAAGTAAGAAGGTATTATCATTGGCCAAAAATGCAAAGTGACATTAGAAAATTTGTTGAAAATTGAAAAGTTTGTCAAAAAGAAAAGGGTTCAAGCACTAATGTAGGTCTTTATCAGCCATTTCCAATTCCTAACGAGCCATGGAAATCCATCATCATGGATTTTTTGTTGGGTTTACCCAAAACTCAAAGAGGGTTTGATAGTCTATTTGTTCGCATTGATAGATTTAGCAAAATGGATCATTTCAACCATGCAAATGCACAAATGATGCATCTTACATTGCTTGGTTGTTTTTCAAAGAGGTAGTTAGAATTTATGGATTACCATTGATAATTATGTCTAACAGGGATAGCAAGTTTGTAGGTCACTTTTGAAGGACTCTTTAGAAGAAATTGGGAACCAACTTGACTTTTAGCTCTTTCTACCATCCACAAATAGATGGGTAGACTAAAGTTTTCAATAGGAGCCTCGGGAATCTTCTTAGGTGTTTTACAAAAGAGAATTCACAACAATGGCATCTCATTCTTCCACAAGCTTAGTTTGCATATAATGACTCTTTCAATAGAAGTGCTAGAAAGAGCCCATTTGAGATAGTCTATGGATTGAAGCCAAGGGGAGTATTTGAACTCAAATATTTGAGCGGTATGGAGAGAAGGGATGAGGGTGAAGAGTTTTCAATTGCAATTTGAAGGATATACATCAACAAGTGAAAGAAAATCTTCAAAAGAGTGTGGAGAAGTATAAGCAACATGCAAATTTGAAAGGAAGAGATATGCAATTCAAAGTGGGAGAATTGGTTCTAGCACATTTGAGGAAGGAAAGGCTACCAAAGGGGAAATATACAAATTTTCAAATGAAAAATATTGGGCTATGCAGGGTGGTCCACAAATTTGGTGCAAATGCCTATGAGATAAAACTTCCTCCTGGAGTGGCTATCTCTCCAATCTTTAATGTTTTTGACCTTTATCCTTTTAAAGGATCTATGATTGTAGGTGATGATGTAGGTACATTAGGAGTACAAGATGAAGATTGGGTCAACGACTTACCACCAAGTTAGCCTTTGAATCTTATAATCATTTTGGACACAAAGGAAGCAAAGAAAACAAGGCATAAAGTGTACAATGAATATCTAGTCAAATGACAAGGTCTCCCTCATGAAGATGCAACCTAGATGAAAAAAGAAGCTATCAAGAAGCATGGCACAACAGTCCAAGAGTTGATCTCAGGTGGAACTTGAGATTATTTTCTCCACAGGTGTATGGTGCAGGAGCACCTAGCTTCATTTTGTAAATATGGTTCAATGTTGTTTTTTTGGGTGTTTTGAGTCATATTTGGTGTAATAAGGTCTATTTAGACCATTTTCAATATAATAAGTCTCATGGGGTTGGTTGTAGTTAACGTTGTCAATTTTTTGTAAATGTTGCAAAAGTTGTTATGCAACTTTGCAATTTTGTCATGTTTTTGGAAGTGGAATAGTCACCAGTTCAAAAAGTGGTTATGAACCATTTTTTTTTGGTTGTTGGTGTTTAAAAATGCCTCACAAAATTTGAGGCAAGGTTCTGGAGACAATTTTAGGGCACAAGCAATAAGTAAACTTCATTTTTTTGTGTGTTTTCATTGAAATATGTTGCTACAGCCAGTGGTATGGTTCTATACAGGTTGCAAATGTACTAATTGTTATTGGAACTGGTGTAGGGATGAAATAAATCTATTATGGTTTTGGTTTGAGTTGATTCCATAAAGGTTGAAGGATTTTGTAAGAAATTTATTGAAAGAGGTTTGAAAACCCTAGATTGAGAGGGTTTGAACAAGAAAATGGAATAAAGGGCCATTCCACTAGTGGAAATCTTTGCAAATAAGTGGAATGGATTTAGTTAGGATTTTTTTCATTTTGGTAGTGATTGTAGATGCGTGGGATGGAGTTAGGACCCTATTTGTGTAAGCCCTAGCCTAATATCCCAATGTATTAGGCTTGAATTGATAATTAGATGTAGGGTTTTGATAGTTGGTGAGTTTGTAGATGTTCCAATTGGTAAAAATTATTGTTTTAGACTCCATGTGATCTGTCTAAAGCCTTGGAATGAAGATTTATGGTTTGGAAATGGAAAATCACATTCTTACTTTGTAAAAGAGGCTTAATTGGGATTTAGGGCAATGTAGTAGTCTATTTTTTAAGGAGGTGTTTCAAAACAATCCTATGCACAATTTGGATATGTTAAAGAAGGGCATAAAGGGTGTCTTGAATTATGATTGGTTCTTGGGATTGAGGCATTCTATAAAAGATATGGTCAAATTTCACTGTTTGATGTGCTACAAGCAAGATTACAGGAAATTGTAGGAAAACACTAAGTTAGGGTTTTTAAAGTGAAAATATTGCTCAAGGTTGATTGAATTGTGATTGGTTTGAAGACTCTACCCTGATTTTCATCACACATTCAGCTCCAATACTGACCAACATATTCTCGGATAGGTGATATACTCGCCAAGTCTCTTAGCAAGGTGAAATTTGAATTGTTTTCAAGGGTATGTATTTGTAAGAATAATGTAATAAGGGGGAAAATTATATTAGTGTGATATTTTATTATTATATTGCTAGTGATAGTGGTTGGTATGTAGTTAAACTATTTTCAAATGTTCAAACTATTTTTTGATTTGTTCCTCACCTACATAAACAAGGCTATTGATAATTGAATAAATTATCATGTTTTAATTCTCTTCAAATTTCAACTCATTAATTCTATTTTTTTGTTAAGGTTATAATTAGTTCTTATAATCAACGGAGAGCTAAATATGATTATTGAACATATAATAAATACATGTAATAGATGAATGCATGTTGAAAGAACTTAATGATCCAAACCTTCTTTATGGAATTTATAAATTTTCAAGATAAATTTCCATAGAAAATGTGATAATTTTCTTAGATTCCTCTAATCTAGAATCCATCCATCTATCTATCTATCTATCTATCTATATATCTATCTATCTATTTGTTTATATATATATATATTCACACTTAGACATCTCGTGTGGAGATCATTTATGGATTAACAATGTTGTAAAAATACATGAATTGATATCTCTACCCCATCATCACCATCACCTATTAATATTTTAGATTTTAGTGTTTCTTATTTGAGAGCTTCTAGTAATTCTTTGTAATGGTTCAATATTAGTCTTCTAAATCCACCTCATTGGGGTTCATATTTATTAAATATTTCATCCTTGTTAGTGAACTATTGAATATTTTTTATTTGGAGGATTTGTATTACATCTTTAATGGTAATGATGTCATCACATTTTTTTCAAATTTGGTTTAGATTGTTCAATCTTGGTTATACTTCTCTTATTAGGAATTTGAATCCTATTTTGAAGGAAACATATTATTTTGGCATCAGGAAATATGTTTCAAATTCAAAGGAATCAATTTGGATTAGGGTTCCTTATTTAAATATTTTCCTAAGAGGAGGATAGTTGTTTGTAGAAAGTGGACAATTTTCTATCTTTATGCATTCACTACTAGCACTAGAACTACTTCTTTTTGGAAGGGACATAACATATTTTCCATTCTCTCTCTCTTATGGGAGTAATCATTATATATTTGTAATGAAATTGGTTGTTTATGATCCATCACATACATACTTTCCATTTTCTCTCTTTTGGAGAGGGGTTTTATCCTATTGAATTTTTCTCCTTTACTCCTATTATGAGATATCATTATTTTACAATAGGTACCCAATAAATCCTTGCTTGTGTTAGAGTAGTCATGCATTGAATCTAATAATTAATTAATCTTTAATTAATTATTAGTCTAATTTATTCTCATGCACTTAAGATAAACTTAGGAATGATTTTCTATGTTAATTAGAGAGGTATTATTAGATCATTTTGTTTCATTGCATGAGATGTTTACACTTGTCATGATCTAATTTCTTTACCATTTAGGGTTGCTCCTATATAACACTCAACCCTCATTGTATTATCAAACCTTTGGATGCCTTGTAATTCTCAATCTCTTGAGATTTTCTCTTCTCTTTTGAATTCTATAGATTTTTCCTATTGAGGAATGTTGCATATCATTTGTATACACCCAAAAACGGTCATCACATTCAATTAATTAAATAAAACCTATTTGATTAATACTTCAACTACATATAAATAGGGTCTTACTTTATTTATATTGTTCACTTTCTTTTTAATTCTCCTAATTCACATTCTTCTAAATTAAATAAACAAAAAACCCTAAACATGTTTATTTAATTAATCTTCCCTAATCCTGATTAACAATTAGAGCACATTTCTACAACTTTTTGTGTGCCATCTCATAAATATCACATGAAAATAAACAAGCCTAATTATTAACTAGAATTATCCTCACACACTTCCACCAATAAGAAAAAGCACATGGCTTTATTCTCACGCACTTCCAAAAAATTTGGAGCACATGGGTCTTTGTTTCACACACTTGGAATCTCATACATTTGGCATGTTTCCAATTGGTCAAGGGATTCTCTTCACCCACATGGCATGTTGTCTTTGGTCAAGGGGACAACATCTTGATTCCTTTCATCTCCACCGTCTATCTTGTCTCCTTTTAATTTGAATCGTTGATAGGTGCCACCTCACAAAATGATTGAAAAACTCTATAAATACACCCCTTATCCTTTGCATTTATCATCCACCTTTTGAGTAATGTTTTAATGCTATTTTGAGATACAAATTGGAATATTGTTATAATGCCATTTTTCATCCATACTTTGAGTATTGTTACCATGCAGGTTTTTCATAGGAGCTTGGAGCTTTCATGGAGTCTTATACTTAGTTTTCATATTATGTGTTACTTTGCATTCTCATCTTAGATTAATTAATTGCTTCATAGTTACATTTTACCATCTTCATTGCATCATAGTTACATTTTAGGTTAGTTTTCTTTTTTGTTGCATTTGAGCATATGCATAATCATGGATAGCTCACTATAGTTGCATATCATCTCACTCATCTCCACTTGTCCATCTATCATCAACATCATCCTTTTTTTATCGTTGCATCCATTATCCTTTCCATTTTTTTGTTTCATTTAGGAGCATACCACTAATCATTCCAGCACACATTTGCATGCCACTAATCCTTCCATCACACATTTGTACATAGAAATCATCATAGCTTGCATATTAAGCATCAAATCTTGTTTTCTAGGTAGTCATTTTAACAACCTTTGTGCGTATAGAAATCTGAGGGCCAAACGACTTAATAAATCCCTAGAAATAGAGAACAATGATACATGTTTGAAAGGTTTGATTGTATTATGAATAGATTAGTTTTACTTGCTTCAAACTTTGAATGTAAATTGTCTTATTAAGGTTTTTGTTGACATTAGAATAACTCACTCTACACATTTCAACACACACACATTATTGTTTGTAGCTCTCTTGTGTGGAAGGTGTCTTTGTTCATTGTTTGATCCCGTGGCTCTTGTTTTTAACAATTCTAACATGATATCAAAGCATGGAATCAACAAACTCATTCTCAATTTATGAGGGATTTTGTTCAACAAGGGTTATAGGCATTAGATCTAGATTCTTCATTTTTTTTTTGTAATTTTTGGAGTTGAGTTATTTTTAGGTGTATTTTGGTGCAAAAAGGACCTCACCATTGGCTCCAAGAGATTGATTTGATGAATTTTGACTATAAATTTACTTGTATTCTCTGTTGGGTGTTTTTGAAGCATTTTTTTTTACATAGGGGTTGTATGGCCCTTGTACAACCTATGCACATGCTTCAAGAAAAAGAAAAAAAAAAAAGGGTCAGCTTTGTTTTCTAAATTTCTTTTATTCAGAAATTTTGAAAATAAAAAATTAAGTCAAAATCAAAAGAGTTTTTTTTAAAATAAGGTTGTAGGTTTAAATTTATTATGGGGGAAAATTTATTGTTCTACGGACCCCATTTATCCCTATGTGGGGCTTTGGTTTACCAACCACCTTGTCAATGACTATACATTGCCAATTGATGGTGGTACACTTCCATTGCAATGACTTGTTCAACTGTCAGCGAACACTTTTCTAGGAAGGTAAATTTTCAAGTGGCAAAAAAAAATCTAGCATCCTTCAAAAAAATTTCTTGACTACTTTAATTTTTTTCCATTGACTAGTTTCTTGCCAAGGGCTAGATTTTTTTTGAAAAAGGGGAATATTCCTTGAAATATTTTATTGACGTAATGCTGACGTTAGCCATATGAACAACTCGCAAGGGCCTTTTCAAACCCTTTTTACCCTAAAGTAGGTATTTTTTGTTTGGACATAACTTGGGCGTATGATATCAAAATTGGGTAAATGAGATATCATCAAAAATCTAGCTCTGTCAACTTTCTAGTGGTGTGGGTCTCATCACCATTTTCTACTACTGGTGCATTATACAACCTATTGAAGTTAAAGGTGTTGTTTTTAGTCTCGAGCTCATAAATTTTACCTTTTTCTCCATTTTTTATGATTCCAATGGTATTAGGATGCTTTTTCAAAGCTCTTCATAGCCATCCATGTACTTTTTCCATATTTCTCTCTAAGTACATTTTATTCAATTTTTAATTTTTTCATATTCTAGTGAATTACATAGACATCTTAGCTCCAAGAAACTTTTTATTTGTGTGGGATGATTTTTTTTTTTTTGTTCTTCATGTATTTCCATTATTTTGTCCTATTTGGGTATTGTAGACATATTTTTCTTACACATTCTCTTTTGTAGATGCACTGTGATAAAGTGTCATTCTAGTTTATACTTTTTGGGGATTTTGCATATCTTGTTGTGCCTTTTGTACTCACACTGTAATGTAAAGTTCCATGGGGGGTTGATGTTTTCCTTTGGTTTTCCATCACACCTTTGTCAAGTGAGTTTCCCTTCCACAACAATATTGAATCCTAGTGATTATTGCTTCATGCATGTGTGGCTTAGTTTGCACACCCTTTTATTTGTAGGTTGTTTCTCCTACATGCACTTCTTGGTTTGAAATAGTTTCAGTGTACCTTTATTGGCTCTCCCATTTTTGCATTATGGGGGATTTCTACTTTTGGTGCCAATGCTTCCTTGAAACATCTTTGGAGTGATCTATGTATCTAGTTCTTATTCCTATGTACTAGTCAGATGCAACATACATCAGCAGTTGGTTACCATTGCATTTTGGTGAGATGGAGCATTTACCATATGGAAACTCTTGCATTCATGTTTTTGGAGGCATTCTTCCATTTTCATTTGATCAGAGACTATTGGTACCTATATTTTCAAATTGCATCTTGCATGTTGTGTAGTATCGTTGGGACCACCCATGCAGATTCATGTGTCATTTGTATCTTCAACTTTTAGATATTTTCCTTTGTTTTCCATCTTATTCGAGTAGTGTCATTAAGGAAACTCATGCTTGGATTATTATCTTTCTCTTGATCAGTGTTCTTTAGACTATTTGGTACTTGGATTTTTTGACTTGCATCTTGCATGTTGAGTAGTGTCATTGGAGTCACTCGTGAAAATTTGTGCCATCTATATCTTTGAATTTCATATGTTTGAATTTGTTTTCCATCTCATTCAAGTAGTGTCATTTGTGGAACTCATGTAGATTATTATCTTCTCGATCCTAACATTTGTATCTTCAAGTTCTAGACGTTTTCCTTTTTTTCCATTTGATTCAAGTAGTGTCATTGGGGGAACTCATGCATATTCTTGTTATCTTGATCCTAATCATCATTTTTTTTAGATGAGGTTCTTCATTTTAGTACTATATTAGTCATCATTTGATAGCAATCTACAGCCTCTTCATGCTTTAGCGATGTTTACATTTTCCTCTCTTTTTTGCGACAATTTTTTGGTTAGAGGCTTCTTAGTCCTTTAGCTTGGTTTGGAGGCTTTCCAATCCTTCATTCACCTTTCTCTCTTTTTGAGAGGAGTTTTTTCTCATGAGGTTTTCTCCTTTTTGTCT
>VDFB02354859.1:0-25544 GCA_007258455.2 Sequoia sempervirens
ATAATGGCAGATAAATCTCAGTATGAGCGAGGTAAAATATTTGATGGTGGTAACAAAATTCACCTATCAATCTACAACAAAAAAATAATTTGTTAATATAAAGAATATTAATGGTACATATTTCATCCTTTATTTACTAGTGATGAACTACAACAAAATAAGATGAAAAAAGATGACATATATGACATACCTTAACATCTGTTAGATTGCTATGTTGGATAAACCATTCATAACCTTCAAGTTCACCAACAATAGAGTAGAGAGAAGAGTTGTTTGGGAGCCTTCATAAAGGGGCTTGTATGCCTTCTCAAGTACAGGTAAATCATGAACATCATCAAAGTCATCTCGATCATCATGATCAGTTGCACCACTAAATGTGTCATGGATCAATGTATTTGTACTATCATCTTCAACTGTGTTTTCAGGCACATGATCATCTTCTTCCATAGGATCATTAACTTCATCTTCGATATTCACAGCTCCATGTTCCCCGGCTTGCAAAACCACATTCTTTGGGTTGTAATAATCCATATCATGTGCCCTAGGGTGCCCCACCTTTATAATAATGACCAACACAAATAAACCATGATCATGATCAAGTGATTTTTTATATATATAAAAAAATTTAAAATGATATAAACATTTACAAATTCAATCAATATAAAGGCATATAATGAAAAACTTACCAATGGACGATAATCATGCCCCCCTTCAACGTCACCATGTTGCCTACAATTTTTCTCAGCTATTGTGATTAAAAGTCTTCTCATCTTTAAGCCCTTGCAATTATTGCAAGGACAATAACATTTCCCATCACCCTTTCTTTTCAATCTAGCCCACAATCTAGAAAGTGTCTCTTCATTTTGTTCTACACTAATATTATCTGACATGATTTTTCCTTACCAAGCTTGAATATTTAGATCTTCAAATAATATCAAACTCACACTCCACTAATTTTTAATCATAAACAGGTAACAAAATCTAATAATTATGATATTTTGCACCAAAATTTTTTTGCCTATAACCTCTGCAAACTGTCACAAGTATAGAAAATTCACAAGTATAGCAAAACATTGTCGCAAGTATAGATAAATTGTCAAACTCGCTTTTATTTATTAAAAAACATTTGTTGGAACCCTGACGAACACTAACCATATACCCGTTGGCCCAAAAATTAAGGAGGCTAACAATATGTCAGCCCACAAATTGACTTTAAGTGTATGTCGAAATAGCAACGAAAATCATGGAGCGTCACAATTTCAACGAGCATCGGGCATAATTTTTTAAAAAATTAAAAATTTCACATTAAATACATAGTTACCTGACGATACATCTAATTATACATCTTTCATCTAAAATTTTTGTCGTATTTTGTAGTCAAATGAGTTAGTGATCTATTATCGGAGTCATAGTAATATCTTTCCATACAACTGTACTAGTTATTTCATCTGTTGTGTGGACATAGTCTATTAATTTACCACCCCATAGTGAGGATAGAAGTGTTATGGCTGATTATAATTTTTGCATGTCCTTCAAAGGAAGATAGTCATTCCATAAGTCATTCCAAAAGTTAACTTCTTCTCCTTTGTCCAATTCCCATGAAATGTAAGAAGTGATGAGTTTCCTACATGAAATAATAAAATTTGACATAGCTGAGCCCTCTGGAGGATTGGAAATAGTAAAAATTCTATCCGAATTTTGATTATCTAAATACTTACTCTGCATTAACTTACACCATTTTGAATTTGGTTTAGAAAATAATTGCCACACCAACTTCCCCCAAAAATCCATGTTCCTTTTGATATATTATGTATGCCTACTCCACCTTTGAATTTATCTGAATACATGCTATCTAGGGAGATTAAAGGTACCTTTTCTCATTATTCATGTTACCTGTCCATAGAAAATTCTAGAAAAGCTTCTCTATTTGATTAACAACTAATTTTGGGGCCTTAAGAACTTCTGAAAAATAGTTTGGAATTGCTAAAAGAACAAATTTTATCAACATTATCTAACTAGATAGAGATAACCATCTAGCTTTCCAAGTTGAAATTCTTTCCTTTATTCCCTCTATAACATTAGTCCAATAAGAGATCTTGTTTGTTCCCATAAAAAAAGGAATTCCTTAATAGGTGCAAGGAAACTCAGCCAGTTGAAATCCAAAGATTTTAACAATTTTCCTTCTGATTGTTGGCTTTGAATTAAAAACATAAATCTTAGACTTGTTTGCATTCATCTTTTGTCCTAAGACTAAAGAATACTTGTCTAAGATTGACTTTATCTGAGTAGCTTTTGAAAGAGTTGCTCTACCAAACAATAGAGTATCAACAGCAAAGAGATAATGAGTGACTACAATATCTATGTGTGGAATCTGAATGCCTTTCCAAAGACCCTAGTTATGCCTTTCTATTATTTCTCTGCTCAATGCTTCAACCATAATGATGAACAAAAATGGAGAAAGTGGATCCCCTTGTCTAACCCCTTTTGAAGCATTGAAAAAACCTGATGGTGAGCCATTGATTATCACCAAAAATTTAGCTCTTGTTAAGCAAGACAAGGTCCATTTACACCATTTACCACTAAAACCAAATTGATCCAAAACTTTAATTAAGAAACTTCAATCAACTCTATTGTAGACTTTCATCATATCCAATTTTACAATGAAAGAAGATAAATGATTAAAATTGATCAAATGAAGCACTTCATGAGCAAACAAGGCACCTTCAGTCATTTCCCTTCTTGGTATAAATCCACCTTGCTCCTATGAAACAATTTTGGCAATGAGATGCTACAATCTAAGATATATCAAGCTTTTAAGATGATTTTATAGATTTTGTTACATAAAGAGATTGGTCTAAAATCTGCAAAAGTCTTGGGGTCCTTGACTTTTGGAAAGATTGCAATATTTGTAACATTAAATTGTTTTAACATTGTCTCCATTTTCCTTGACTCTTCCAATGCTAATAGCAAATAAAATCCCAAGAAATCCCAACACTTCTAGAAGAAAAAAAAGTTGTAAAACCATCAAGCCCTGGAGCCTTATCAGGTGAAAGTGAAAAGACAACCTTTCTCAATTCTTATAATGTAAAAGGCTTCATCAAGCTCTCATTTTCTTCTTGAGTGACAATCTTTGGTATTGCATCCATTAAAATTTTCTCAACCTATTATGCCTATAACAATGAAAGTATTCCGAGCCAATTTTTTTCAATTTTCACCAAGTACACAACAATGCAGAGAGCACCCGTTAGGGTTAGATAATTCAAACCAGCGGATTACAAATAACTCGTTACCAAGAATGCGCACTCAATCTCAACAAGAGAGAGGTTGTCATATGGCAAGAGGATCGTCAGTGCCTTAAACAAAATGCAACTGAAAGTAACTCTAACCAAGAATGTGTCCGCGAAGGACGAACATATGGTCAGATGATCTTCTATGCTACAAGTACTGAAAACAAACTCAACACCAAGCATGTGCTACCCAATCCAGTATGGAAAGGAGGTGACCATATGGTGGAGTGCTAAGAATTACAATGCTATTAAGGGAAATAAGCAAGAATGCTGAAGTACTCGACGTCAAGGATGTGCTTTCCAACCCGAGACGGAATGGGAGCTACCATATGACGGAGATATAAAGAAATACAATTGCATATACATAATGTAAAGTAAGACTAAGAGAAATGCTGACAGTACTACTATTCAGCTTACAATGAATATTTAAATGCCTACAAGATCAAGTATTAGAGCTCTTCAAATTGTTGCAACAACAAGGAATCTTTTACAAAGCCTTTAATGATTTCCTAACACCAATCCAAGAAGGAGAATGTAGATTTCTCAAATCAGATTATGACAGACCTGCACTTTAAAATATATAACCAGCAACATAGGTCCTTGTCAAAATGCTCATAACTCTCTCATTTCCCACCCAAATGATCTCAAATTTGATGCAAAGGACCCTCAAGAAGATGGCACCTAGTTTAGTAATAAGAAATGGCAACTAAAAGTGGTTATTAATTAATGGCACAAATCCCTAGGCACTCTAGAAAGTATGGCCTTTAAGGAATGATGAATTTGCTTTATAAAATCAAAAACTTCATATTAAAATCTACAAATATTCATGAAGGGGCGCCCTTACCAATAAGATGCAATGACACAATACCCAGAATGAGATTATTTTTATTTTCTGATTTATGAGTGAAACTACAGATTCAGCCCTATTATCAGCAACTCCAAAAAATGACATAAAATTCAATAAACTAAACTTCTAATGACAAAACAACACTACAATGCAAACCTCACTACAAAATCACTCAAAATAAGCAAACTTCTCCACTAGATGCTATCTCTCAAGCACGAAGTCGAGCCAAGGCTAGGAGGCATTCATTCCTCTAAGCAATCCAACAACCATTTCGGCAGCATAACAATAGCATAGACCAAAGATACCAAAATGAAGAGCAACTACCTCCTTATATAGACTTGAGAAGGCTCTCCAAAAACTTCTAGAAGATGTGCCCTAATTCCATATTTGAATTTGACTTCTTTTCCCTTCAAGTTTGGGCGACCCCCTTTTCTAAGGCTAAATTTGATTTTATTTAAAATCAACTCTTCATAAAAAAGGCATCCAACTTCACTTGAGCATTTAGACTTTAGAGAAATTCACAATATGTTCTTTATGAGAAAATAACCCTCAAGGTCCCCTTCTTTAAAACAACTTAAAGTTATATAACTAGGACAAGGGGTTATTTTATAAAATAAAACATTATTAACTTTAAACGACTTATTTCTCCAAAATGAACCCCTTAAGCCAAAAATCAGAATTACCCAATGAACTGCCAAAAGAGGAAAGTTGACGGAGCTGGTGCTAACTGGATCACTGCTAAAAATAGAATTTACTAAAAATAGTAAATTCAAGAAGTCGCTCAAAATGCAATCCATGCGACACCATTGCGAAGCTTTCTGAAAACCCAAAAAGAGTCCGCAATCCAAAATCCTAAACTTAGAGATGTAGCCGTCATAACTTACTAAAAATAGTAAGTTCGGAAAGGTTGCCCGAAGCAGTTGCAAGTCATACCTCTGCGAACCTCTCTGAAAACCCAGAAGGAATCTAGAATCCAAACATCCAAACTCCAACAAGCAGCACCCTGAATCTTCAAGAGAACCCATCAAATAGCTGGAAACCCTAATTCTGCCACTGACTTGCTGACAGCACACTGGGAATAGGCTACCAATCACTGAAAAGTGAAGTGCTAAAAACGGGGACATTACAAACAACCTATCTAACATGTGATTGTCACTGTAAAAAAAAATATCAAGAGACTATGTAAATATCAATTTGTACATGGTCTTGAGCTAAAAAGTTGATAAGCTTTAATTTTATTTGCATGCACATATATTTCATCATGTTATATAGTTGTATTAAACATCAATATACATTATATATGTTTGTTCAATGTATGAACTTCAATGAACTTATTAGTCACTTTTTAAATATCTTGTTCCAATTTTATCTTATAAAAATCATGTCTTATATTTACCATATTTTATATAATTTTTCAATTGTATAGATTATACATTTTATGTACATACAAGGAGATAGATTTATGTTCAATGATTCAAATATTTGCTAGAATTGGAAAATAGTTAAAATTACCTGCCCTTAATTTATTATGAATATGATCTAAACTATTTAATGAATTTTTTAATTTGTCACCTATCCATGTGATAAATTATTGAAATTTAAGAGTTAATCATTTTAAGACATGTCTAAACTTAATTCAACAATGGCATGTAAATATATATGAAATTTGATTCTAAATAAGAATTTATACAGTCATACTACATGAAAATTAGATAAAATATATATAAATATAGATGAGTGCATATAATCATCAAAATGAACATAACACGATCATAATTGAGTGCATATATAATCATCATATTAAAGTCAAGTCCATAAATAATCATCATATAATCATCAAAACGAACATAACGATCATAATGTATGTGAAATGGTCCATGAAATAACTTGTTCAAAATATATATGTCAAGTCCAACACATATATTTTTAAATAAAACAAGATCTATAGTCCATAAAATAAAACAATCTAGCTATCAGGGCGATCGGTCAAATCAAGTCTCCTCTTTGCTCCATGTTGACTACATGTACATGTATCATGCTGTAGAAAAGGACAAGAAACTCAAAATTAGATTTAAAGTTATTTAGAAATTTTGATTTAATTTAACATATAAACTTGAAAATATAAACTTGATAAAAATAAATTTAATTAAATATCTAGTAAATACGGTAAAAATTATTTTTAGTATGCATAAATCACCATCTGATCATGTAAATCTATTAGCACATTTTGTTCAATGGGTAGTATAACTATCAATTGAGGAGGTCCAAATGCTTGATCTACTAATTCCTGCATATTCAAATAAAGCAAACAATATGTTAGAACCTCTAATATATATATTTAAAAGACCTAAAAAATTATATAGGAGATTTAGTAAAGTTTACAACCTCAAATGATATCACCTCATGATCATGCACCTAAGATTTCCCATGCATAAAAGCCGATGATGTTTTAGGTGCACTTACCATGCGTATCACATGAACTCCCTGCATATAGATACAATAATTTATAGATCATTTACACGTGTACAAATTCAAATTAAATTAGATATGATGTGTATTTATTTTAAACTTAACAAACTTTTGAAAGCACACACCTGAAATGGCCCATGCATAATAGTTGACGATGACTTGAAAGTGCTCACCACAACTTGTGGTTGGTTAGTACTTGATATCACATGACCTTCCTACATCTAGATACAATATATCATTTCACATATGTGTAAAAATTCACATTAAATTATATATGTCCACATAAATTAAAATATATATTAGTTTACCTAACCAAAAGTTGTGCCCAATTCTATAGCACTCAAAAAATAGACACGATCATATTGAGATTTAGGAATCATGTGATCATGCATCTACACCAAACACTTCTTGAATTAATAAATTAAATTATATTATATTATATTATATTATATATATATATATATATATATATATTAATGTTATTATTTACATGAATTTTTCACATTTCAAACAAATTAAAATGTGCCTAAGTTCAAAAGATGTGCATACCTATGTGGGATGATCCTCAGAATATAGTAAATCCATTAATGACTTCATCTTAGATGCATGTGGGTCACCTGAAGTTGATGCCTGAGTATGCCCATACCCTAAGCCTCCATGCTCTCTATTTACCAATTCAACTGTCGCACATGTAGTCTAATGAGTCAGATGTCCTAAAAGAGAACTAAATTCTCCTAATGTTGACAACATCGCCTGCTACTGAAATAGAGTGGGAACACTAGGTGATGGAGGATAAAAAATCAAAGCAATCAGAGGACATTGCTGATGATCGACACATGCTCCTAATCTATGTTGGGGCATGCCATTCCTAGCTCCCTTAAATGACCTCATATCAAAATAGTTGGATTTTAAACCCAACTCAAAATCAGCCCATAACTTTTTCTAGAATTAAAGGGGCACCTCACAATTTCCATGTGGTGGAGTATCAAACACCATCCACCATCTATCCCAAAAAATTGCAGCTATCTACATGTGCCTACACCATTTAATTGAAATTCATTTTTTAGTGGGTTGAATTGGTTCGTTTGTTTGGGGGCTAAATAAATGTTGGAAAATGGCGTGTTTGGTAATTTTAAGGTCATGTATTTCTTTATAAGAAAATCCATCTACATAGAATTGTCTCGTCTCTTCTCTCCATTGATGGAACCTGTCTAGGTCTGCAACAATGGATCGAACAGAATCGACAACAATTTGCATCAAAGATGCAAATCATGCAAGATGGGGTAAATGTTAGGCTCATGTTTTATCAAATCTATATTTTCATGAATCACATTTAGGTTTTCTCTTATGCTCTCTCTTAACTGATTTTGATCTATTGTAGGGTGTGGAGGGTTAGGAGGTGGAGAGAGTGAAGGTGTGGGGTTTTGTTGTGGTGGTGATTGTGGATGTATGGGATTTTTACGTTGGTCATTAGGTATGAAATCCTCAATATTAAATTCAGGCTCCATGTTCAATGAAATGGCAATTGCATGTTAAATAATTTAAAAATATATATCAACAAACTAATTAAATAATGTACACAATTTGAACTAAAAAACACATTAAATGTGCACAAATTCAAAATACGTGTCACTTGAAGACACATTTAATTTAAAACATTAAAAAATCCATAGAATGAAAATTTAGACTAATTTATGTTGTAGAATTTATACAAACAATTATAGCCTCCCCTACAACATGTACATTAAATTATACAATTAAAGTCATGTGTACCAAGTTGATTAAATTCTCACTCTATCTTAAATTTTGATTTCAACACAATGGCACCTATTTTAAAATCTTTAAATAATAATATCAAGGTCCTACTTCATTTATTTGACAAGTGAAAAACTTATAAATGTATTAATTATAATTTAATGAGCTACTTGATCATAATTTATTGTTGGCATTTCATGATTGTGTGATTTTGGGAAGGTGATATTTTGGTTTAATTTCTAACTAAATTTCTAGAGTTGTTTTTCTTAACTATCCTATACTTCCTGACTAGTTTGAGAAGATAATCATGGCTATTTCAAAAAAAAAATAGGTTTTGTTATTATTAAATTATGTATATTCAATTGGTTTTGTGTTAGACTTCTAGTAACCATATGGTTTCATTTTCCTTGTAAGGTTAAAATTGAGTGGTAAATTGTACTTTCCAAGCCTATTTTGATGAAATTTGATCCTTGGTTTTGAGTTCCTTAGATGTATGTATAGGGACATAGATACAAATTTTAGGGACTTGTTGTCCACCTAAGCATGAAGATTATGAAAATAGGTAAATATTGCTAAAGAAATTGAACAAGGACTTGGAAAGTTAGCACACCAAGTATTTTGAAGAATATTAGAGGTGGGGAATATAAGGATTAGGAGTGATAAAAGGTATTACTAATGAAATATTGGGATGACTAATAAATATTATTAAGACCATATTTGAAGTTACAAGTTATATTATTTCCTTGAAAATGTATAATTTGGTGCTAGATATGCTCCTTGTATGGAAAATATACAAGCATTACTAAAGGTTGAATGTGATCTTTTGTAAATTAAGGCTTAACTAAAAAATTGTTATAAAGATATGATATTTTCTTAAGAAGTTATTATTGTAGGGATAATGTGATTTGAGGGCTAGTAAAAAGATAACAAATCTAGACATTAAGACTTATCTCGGGATTATATGTGATTTGAGGGCTAGTAAAAAGGCAACAAATCTAGAAAAATCATAAATCTAATTTAGGTTTATGTTTTAGGGTTTAGGGTTTTAGGTTTAGGTTTTAGGGTTAAGGGTTTTAGTTTTTAGGTCTATATTTTTTGGAACCTAGGGTTTAGGGTTTTGATTTCTAAGTTTTGTGTCTAATTTAGGTTAATTCTAGTTAATTTAGGTATAGATTTTATGGTTTTCAATTTATAATTTAACGTTTTTGGTTACAAATATAATTTAAAAACTATAAAATATTCAACATAATACAAACAAGATAAACAAGAACTAAATAACAATTACAAAACAAAAATGCAAGATATTTAAATGATGCAGGAGCATCCTAGGTGAAGAGAAATCTTGCATCACCAATTCTTTGTTTTTCTTGTTTCGAATAAGGGTCAAGGTTGTGAGGAGTCATGGAATTCTAAATTATTCTAACTCATGTCGCAGGGTTCGCAAGTTCCATAACTTCCTAACTTAGCGACTTAGTGGATGGAGTTCATCAGCGAATTGCAAGTTTCTGAGTTTTTCAAACCTATGTTGCAAGGTTCTCAAGTTTTATAACCTTTTGACTTGTTGATCCCTTTTATTGTCAGTGTTACTAGGTGGTGTTGGTGTGAGATCCCCCGATGTCTATTAGAAATTCTGGTGGTAGATCCTGCTAGAGCTTATCAATGTGACATGGGGTTTTCAGGAAGAGATCTCCCCAAGTCTTGGCCACATTCTAAAATTTATAGTTGAATGAAGATGGCCAATGGTGATGGATGGAGAGTTAGGTTGTGACACTTGGTGGAGAGATATTCGATGTATTCCACATCATTGTTGTGAAATACCCATCTATTGGCCAACTTAGTGGAGCTACTGATAATGATACAATGACTTGGTGAATTCAGAAGTTGATTGGATGATAATGGAAACTAAGACATGAAGATCAAGAAAGATCAAGGTCAACCTAGAGAACTAGAGAAAGATATAAATGATGGAGGAATGCAAGTACGAAACAATGTCAAAGGGAAGTGTGAGAATAGGTTACAATATAGAATAGAGGGAAACTCATATCTACCTGTCGACGGATGCATGTAATAAGCAGCCCATAGGATGGCACATAATATGTAATTTCATTCTAGTAATAGAGGAAATGTTTGTTTTCTTCTTGTATCTAGTTTTTTCTTTTCGTGTGTATGTAGTGAGATTCTATAGGTAAAGGGGAGGACCCTTCGTCAAGTGGTATTAGAGCAGGCGGTTTTGAGCATGGAGAGTATCCACCATGATGTGATTTAGAGAGTTATGGAAGTGCATAGCTCAAAAATATTGTTGTGGATGTGTGTGGAATCCCAAATAGTTGAGAGTTGAAACCGTTGATTGGAAGAGATGTCACCCCGAATAGGAAGAGGAAGAGGAAGACCCAGGCTAGAGGTTGTACTTGAAAGATTTTATGACTTGGTGATTGAAGGTATCAAAAACCAGGGGGAAGTAGGTGTTGCTAACATAAGGGAAAGAAGAGAAAGAGGAAGAGAGTCACATGAGAATGAGGAAGAAATCAAAGGTGAAGAACATGAAAGAGAAGAAGAAGAGGAGGAGGAGGAGGAGGAGGAACGGCCAGTAGATGTTGAACAAGAAATATTTTTGAGAGCTCTTTTGAGAATAACAAAGAGCAATAAGATGGATTTGCTAAAAATTTCTAGAACATTAAATCTAGATGAATTAATTGATTGGATTAGAGAGCTGGAGGAGTACTTTGAATTGGAGGACATTAAAAACCCGCAGCTGGTGAAGATAGCTCAAACCAAATTGAAAGGGAATGTTGTGTTATGGTGGAAAGGATTGTAGAAAGAATGAAAAATGGATGGAGATCCTTGAATAACGAGGTGGAACTAGATGGTGATGAAGTTGAAGAAGGAATTCATACCTAGAGATTACAAAATGGAGTTGTTCAAGAAATTGCAAAATTTTAAGCAAAAAGATATGAGTGTAAAAGATTACACAGAAGAATTTTACAAGCTGGCTATTCGATCTGGAAGGCATGAAATAGATAGGGAAAAGAAAGTCAAGTATTTGAATGGCTTGAGGTTTAACATATAGGATGAGATGAGTATGTTAAATATTACCATAGTTGAGGAAGCATATCAGTATGCATTGAAGGTAGAGGAGAAATTAATGAAGAGGAAAATAAATAATTCCAAAATTCAAAGAAGATTTGGAACTGAAAAGGGACTGTAAGGAAGTAGCAGTAAACGAAAGTAGATTGAGGAAGAATCCAAGCCAAAATGGAGAAAATAAGTGGGCCAAAACACCAAAGAAAAGGAGGTACCAGAAAGAGGACGTGGTAGTGGTAGTAGAGGGATTCCATTTAGATGTTACCAGTGTGGAGAAGTTGTTCATTGTGCATTCGAGTGTGATCAAATACAAGAGGGCAGCAAGAAGAGTGTGGAAAGAAACCACTTGGCACAAGAAGGTGAGGAGTGTAATCCATCTCTAGAAGTAGCAGACCTAGAAGAAGGCAAATCCTCATGCTAAGAATAGTGTTGGTGACTCCAAAGACGATGGAGGAGGAACCATCCCAAACAAGGAATCTCTTTCAAACTGTGTACAAAGCTAGAGGTAAGTGTTGTAAGGTTATTATTGATAGTGGTAGTACGAATAACTTAGTTTTAGAAGAAATGGTGGAAAAACTAGGTATGAAAAAGAATAAGAATCTAAGTCTGTACAAATTTTGTTGGTTGCAGAAGGAGCACGAAATGACTATGAGAGAATAGTGTTTATTAATTTTTCAGATTGGTTCTTATAGAAATAAGGTGTTGTGTGATGTGATTCCTATGATAGTGTGTCATGTGTTGTTGGGTAGACCATGGCAGTTTGACAGGGAAGCCATCTATGATGGTAGGAGGAATGCGTATACCATCCAGAAAGATGGGTTGCAGTATATGTTGACTTCTCTAAAAGAGAAGGAAAATTAGTTGAAAGAATCTAGCTCTATTGTCTCTTGCAGTGCAGAGAAGCAATGAGTAGATGAAGAGGAACGAAGTAATTATAGTGATTTGTGATCATTCAAAGATCAAGTTTCAAGAGATAAGAGAAAATTAAGTTTTGATTTATTGCAGCAACGCAATAAAGGCACAAGGAGTAGCAACCCAAAAGGGTGTGGTGGGCATAGAGGTGGTCCAGTGGTAAGACTTTGTTCAAAGAAACATGAGAACACAAATGGAGATGGCTTGAGAGTTGAGGTTGAGTAGAAGAGTACAAGAGGGAAGGCTACCGTGGATAAGGAGCAGCTATGGATCAAGAATAAACATGGAATTACCGTCCCATGCACCTTCCAATGTTTCTAAGTTTACCAACTCAAGGAACATTTCACTTACCTGAGGTGTTTGATGCAGGAGCATCCTGGGTGAAGAGCAATCTTGCATCACCAAAAGTTTGTGTTTGTTTGTTTCGAATAAGGGCCAAGGTTGTGAGGAGTCGCAAACTTCTAAATTATTCTAACTCATGTTGCGAGGTTCACAAGTTCCATAACTTCCCAACTTAGCGACTTAGTGGATGGAGTTCATCAGCGAATCACAGGTTTCTTAGTTTTCCAAACCTATGTCATAGGGTTCTCATTTTTTCTAACCTCCCGATTTCATGATCCCTTTTGTTGTCGGTATGACTAGGTGATGTCGATGTGAGATTTCCCAATGTCTCTTAGACATTCCAGTGATATCCCGCTAGAGCTTAAATCGATGTGACATGGGGTTTTTGGGGAGAGATCTCCTAAAGTCTTGGTGACATTCTGAAAGCAGTAGATGAATGAAGATGGTCAATGACACTAGATGGTGAGTTACATTGTGACACTTGGCGCAGTGATATTCAATGTATTCCACATCATTGTTGTGAAAATACCCATCTATTGGCCAACTCAGTGGAGCTACTGATAACGATATAACGACTTGGTGAATTCAAAAGCTAATTGGATGATAATGGAAACTACGACATGAAGAATGGGAAAGATCAAGGCCGACCTGGAGAACTAGAGAAAGATATAAATGATAGAGAAATGCAAGTACGAAACAACGTCGAAGGGAAGTGTGAGAATAACCTACAGTACAAAATAGAGGGAAACTCAGATTTTCCTATTGGAAAATGCATGTAATAAGAAGCCCGTAGGATGGCACATAATATGTAATTTCATTCTAGTAATAGAGGAAATGTTTGTTCTCTTCTTGCATCCAGTTGTTCTTTTCGTGTGTATGTAGTGAGATTTTGTAGGTAAAAGGGAGGACCCTTCATCAATAAAGCCAAAAAAGAGCTGAATTCAACCAACCTGGAGGTTGTTGAGGTCAGTTGTGTTGACGAGAGGAGGTCACAGTGAAAATTAGGTTGAAATCGGACCTCAAAAATGCATACATAAAATTATCTCTTCCTCGGGTCATCGGCCAAATTGTAGTCAAAAAATGAATATGACAATTGTTTATTTAAAAAATTAAATAGCTTTCACTAACATATACATGTTTCTTGGTGTGTACTCGACTCTAAATGCATACGCATTTGGATTTAAGCTCGAATGCCTAATCCAAAGCGTGTACGTGTTTTTTTAAAACATGTATGCATTTCCTGTGATTTTTTTTGTTTTGGTCAAAACTTCCCCTCTTCGTGGACCCAACTTCTTACTTTTACCCAATATGGGGTATGCACCTACACTTTCCTTCCTTGTTTCATTAGGAAAAAGAGATCCCCTTAGAGTGCAAGATTGAATTTCAACCCTTAAGTGAGTTAACCTTGATGGAGATCTTGTTGTTTTCCTTATGACTTAGGATGAGGTAAATCAGCCTGAAATGCACTTTTGGGAGATGAATGAAAAATACCAAATGAATGCAATTATGCAATGCAATACATGAAATCTCTAAATTAAACCTTAATATGACATAATCCAAAAAGTAACAATAGATCTGAGAAGGATAGGATTTTATGCACCTGTCACAAAAAAGGTTGTGTTGAGTGTCCTCCTAGGACTCATTCACCCAAGGGTGAATGGGTTTTTCTATAGGGGTTGAAAATCTACTTTCACAATCCTCTAGTCCTATGTCTACACTCTCAATTCCTCTAGATTTCACATTCAAAATTACATGCTAAAAGTGAGTTATCATGGCTTGATGACAATGTTGACAACTTTGCAAGTTTTGCATTTTTTTCTCTTTTGATAGATCTTCAATCCTTCTTCAACCTAAGATTTTCTAAACACACAAGAGGGAAAACTATTTGTTTTTGGTGAATGAGGGTTTTCCTTTGTCAAACCCCATTTTGGTGATTAAACCTTGAAATGAAATAATGAAACATAAAATTAGGAATGATTATGAACAAGTGCTATGTTGCAACTCACCAAACCCTTGATTTGAGATCCTTGAAGAACTAAAACTTAGTAAATCTCTCCAAGGTCTTGATCTTGCATGAAGTGGCTTGATTGATGATGTGATATTGATGCTTGAAATTTGACTTGAATTCTTGAAACCTACATCACAATGTTAGCTCCAAAAATATGCATGATGCTTGATAACTTTGACATGATGCTTGATATCTTGAATGTTGCAACAAATGACTGAGAAATATGCTCTTGAACACCTTTGACAATAATCTTAGCTCTAGGGATAATCTCTTTCTTATTCTCATGAATTTCTAGGATTTAAATTGATAAAAATACCTTGCTTTTTAGACAACTTTCTAATTTCTCAAAAATTAAACATTACAAGGCAACATGGGTTAGTGGAGGATCATGAGGATCCAAACTAGGCCCTTAAGTGGCAATGAAAACTTAGAAAAACAAAGTTAGGAAACTTGACATAAAAATTTTGATTAAGTTATTAACATAATTTGTAAAATATGTAACGAAAAAAATTGTAGCAAATTGAATGTTGTTTCTAAGATACTAGTCCTTTTCTGGAAAAAAGTAAATGTATTTGGTAAAAATTTGAAATTTCAATGTAGTAGTACTAAATTTTCTAGGAAAAATTAAAAAGCATCTGTATGTTTGACCAACCTAAGTACAAGAAAAGAAAAAAAATTAAAATCCTTTCAACATAAGTAAAGGACACATGCCTAGATGTGCTACATTTTTTTTGTATTTTTTTTGCAAGTAAATAATTAGTTATGATTTTTTTATTAAAACTTTTTAAAAATATTAAAACTTGTTTGTTTGACCACCATAACTTGGTCAAAAAATTATAATTTTTTTTTTCTTTTTTTTACCTATAGTATGGGAAGCATCGTATGTGCCACATCTTTCAGATTCAAAAAATGTGAAATCGTTAAAGAATTATAGATTTTTTCAATCAGACTATCAATCAGGACTTTAGTCAGAATGTATGTAGAAAATCAATAATAATTATCTATTTAATTCCAAATAAGGAATATCTTATATTTTTGAAAAGTTGACAATTTTCTCAATAAGCCTTTTTCGTTTCATCAAATTCAGCTAAAAAAAGTCGTCAACCACTTTTTTGTCATATCACCACTTTTTGGACCCCCATGATCCTGCACTCACCCACATTTGAAATTGAATTTGGGATCATAAAAAATGCCACCAAAAATATATTTAAATTTTGAATTAAGAAACTAAAGGGGACCCATTCGCCCAAGGGAAAATGGATCCTGATATAAATTTCCATGACCTATTCATTTCGGGGTGTTAAAAATGATAATTGCATTAATTAAATCATGATTCCCCTTTCAAAAATTATAATTAATTAGGCTTGTAGATGCAAAATTGGGCCAATTAGAGGCTTAATTAATTCCAATTTATTAAGGGACCCAAACATAGTGTGAAAATGTTAAGGAGTATAGTTTTTGACACTATAACAACAAATAATATAATTGGTCTTCACTAATTCACAATCATGGAATAAATTGCATTCTATTTTAATGATCTAACAAGATGAGACCTTGGATATCAATGATATATTAATACCAATATGTGAAAATTATAGAATTCTCTAATCATTCTACAAAACAAATCTTTTCTTCTAATCAAACATTCTAATCAACATCTAATTCTCCATCTATAACTAATTTATTTTATTCAAATGATCATGAGTGACACATAGTGATTATTTAGCATTAAGAGTGATGTGTTAATTACAATATGATGCAAATATCAATTCAAGATAAAACATAGAACCCTAAAACATGTAGAAGATAACCTTCTTGAATGAATGTGGTGAAAATCATGTAATGTATCTCAATTTAGTTCATACCATAAACCTTCTTGGGACCAATAAAGTTATAAATGTGATCAATTATTGTTGTAAATCTATTATGATCAGATCACACAATATAAAAAGTGACTATGGACTAAAGTTTGATATATTTCATATGAGTATAGAAATTATATTTCTTTATAGTGATAACCACAAGTTGTGATGATATAATAATGACTATAGCATTATTATAAACCTATAATTAAACAAACAAACATTAAATAAATAAAAATTTCAATGATTCAATATTACTCTTACATCCTAGATGCTCCTACATCAAAATCTTAGAGAATGAAAGAGAATGCATATTAACTTAGAAAACTAAAAATAATAGCACTTGTATCAAATTTTATATATTATTTCGCTTTCATGTTGGATTGTTGTTTTCCAGTACTTTGTAAAGCTGGTGTTTCAAAAGGGTTGACTAAGAAGAACATGTCTAGATCATAATTTAACAATTTCCTCATTGTATTTATAAATGTATAATTAGTCCTTATAAGTTTGTAGAGAGTATGAGCTAGGATAATTTGTTCAAAAGAGAATAGAGTTTGTTAGGTGAGATTTGTTATTTATAGAGTAAATCTGTATGACATAATTATTCCCAACCTACAAGATCAACCTTCAAAGAATTTTAGGCCTACATAGAGTTCAAGGGAAATCTACACTCAAAGGTTACTAAATTTTTACATGTGATGAATAAATTATAGAAATCATTAGCAATCATAATTCATTTTTTATTTAAGAGTTATGCACATCTTTCATTCACATTTAATTTCCTACAAAAAAAATCAATTATTTTGATATTTACCAAACTTTTTTATTTATGTTAATTGTGTGCTTATTAATTGTATTTAATTAATTAGCCTAAATAGATCATTAGGAAAAAAATTACAAATATATATTAATTATTATATTTATAAATTTAATTCATTTATAAAATATATATCCAATTAATTTTCAAGTAATTATTATTAGAATATTTAAATACATACAAGGAATAAAATATTAAAATTATAAATGAAAATGATATTGAAATAAAAATATCAAAATAGAGTTAGCCTCCAAGAGAAATGCAAGAGTTCATAATGTATTTGTTTGATTACAAACAAAAAGGAAAGAGAGCTACATACATATAGCATTATAGTTTTCAAACCCAATGCGAATGAGGATAAGGGGAAAAAAAAATCAATGGATTGCTTATCTAAATTTTCAAAACTACAAGAATAAGTAAAAAAATAAAATATCATGAATTCAAAAATCGTTATTTTATCCTACTTTTCTAATTAAAATAAATTACTTAAGTAAATTTATATAAATATGTGTAATATCATACTTTGGATAAGCATATCCAAAGTAATAAAAATATCACACTAACAATTATATAAAAAATTATTATGAGAAACACAATATCTAATTTGAGTTTTAAAAAATTGAAAAATATCATAGAAGATTTTAATTTTAACATGCAACCTCCTACTTTAAAAATAAATTTTTAAAAACATAAACAACCATAATATTTACTTTACAATAGAAAATAAAAATAATCATTTATAAATGCTTATTAATTGTATAATTGTCATGTTACCTTTTTATAATTAAATCCATTAGGAGAACCTATAGTCTACTTCTTCATTTCCCATAGGTTGAGAAAATAGATTAATAATAGTACTTGAGCTTGGATAAAATCACTTAATTTAAAAAGGTTAGCTTAAATATTTATATTTTATTTTCAAATATATTTTAAAGTGTTTGGAGGGGAAAATAAACTCTAATTGAGGGCCCAAATAGAATTTATAAAAGGAAGAAATTTTGTCAAACACATCATCCATTTTTTTTTTGTCATTGTAATCAAAATATTTTTTATAATTTGAGGGTGTGTTTATCTTCTCATCTAAGAACAAAAACTCTTGGTGGAGATTCAAAGAATAAAAAATCTATTAGTTTTCATTATTAGAATGGAGAATAAAAACCCATTTATCCAAATGAAGTGATACAATCCAAGAATCACATTGGCACTAAAAATTGCAAGCTTAATTGTAGATCTAGAAAAACGAGAACCATTTTTAGAGGATTTATTTCATGACAAAGGTTGTCAAAAAAATTTACATCTTATTGCAAGACAAATTGCATAGTTCGAGTGGTGTGTTTATTTATTTTTAGTTTGCTACAATATTGGTCATTGTGATAAGTATTTATTTTGGTATTTATGATAAATAAAATTTGTAAAGTTTTATTGTTATTGCTACACAAGTAAATATGTTATTTGAATGTGTTGTCAATTTTATATCAATGTTTATTATTTAGATCTTTTGTCATAATTAACTATGTTTGGTATGAGGGTTTCAATATTTATATTAACATGATTCATTGTTATATCTACTATAATGTCAATGATATTTTGATGTACAAGGGTTTCTTTTATTTATGTATGCTATTAATTACCAATGATCAATATTTATTTGAGTTGGCATTCATTTTTCTATATTCCACATTTTCCTTGTCATTGTTTATATCAAAATTCACAAAAAAAAATTGCATATTTGATTTAAATTTGAAGAGGGATAATAAAATAATCAAACATCAAGAATATGTAATACAAACTTGATTATAGCTCTATATTTAGATTCAATCCACTTTATCAATATGAAAAAATTTCAAATTAGTGCATGAAGTTTTATGTTTATTAAAACTAGTATAAGTATCTTAAAACGTCTATCTAAAATATCAAAAAATATCACTCTCAATTATTTTTTTATTGAACTTGTTATTTTGTTTACTACATACACACAAACATAAATTTGAATATTTTAAAACAATTTTTTTTATTTTATCTATATTATTGACTCCCCTTTCTAATAGCTTCATTATTTTCCTATGTATTATCTAACATTTGCTTCTACTTTTTGAAAATATATAATTTATTAAAAGAAAAATATATTTGCTACTCAAAAAATATTTATTTAGTTTGTTAAATTAAAATATAAATAGATAAAGGAACATAGAATTTTTTATAAAAAATTATTTTATTTTACTTTTCAACTATTTTATTTACTATGTATTTGTAAAAGTTTAATGTATTTTCTTTATTTATTACATATTTTATTTACTTTAAAATTATTTTAAAATTTTAATATTGTTCATATTTAAAAAATTTCTATTAATTCTAAATATATTTATCTTTTCATAATTGATAATATTAAATTATTTTCTCTATTATTATTATAAGTATAAGATACACCTTTCAACATTATAAACACCTCTCAACATTATAAATTTTTTTATATTGAATCAATGTGAATTAATACAAATAGAGAGCATCTAGAGGTTGTTGAAAAGTTAGTACAAACAATAGCCCACAAAAATAAGCCATTCGGCCTAACATCTAGAAAGGACAACAACTAACACCGCAACAAAGTACAAAATACAATTGCATTGGACAGTAGCAAGAAGACCCATCAGAGTCTAAATATTAACATTTTTTGAAGCTACTTAGAATACATTACATCACTTTTATGTAGTTGCAAAATTTGTCATTTAATCTTGTCTAAATGCCTAGAGATCTTCACATTGACTTTGGGCACTCCCTGCAAATGAGAACATAGGAAAAAAAACTACAAAATGATGTTAGAGTAAAACCTTAAAGCATTTTCGTTTCTAGATGAATATCATGATCAACAAAAATAGTCATGCATCTACTTTTCTATAAATTAAACAAGATAATTTTCCTTATAGAATCAGTAACAACATTGTTTTGTAGTCTCAAGCCAAAATTAGCTTCTTTCCAATTCAAAGTATGCTCAAACATAGCAAGGAGATAAAGAAAATCAACCCTCCATTTCCTTTTGGTCACAAAATAGTCCCAAAATATATGCTTCAAACTTTCAATGCATTTGCAAAAGGGGCATTTAACAAGATGAATCTACATGTAACCCAACCTATCACTAGCAGGGAGCTTAGAATGCAGGATTTTCTATGCTAAAATCTTAACATTAGCCTCATTTTTGGAATGCCAAATTTGAGCACTCAAATTTTTCCATGTTTTCTCTTGAAACTTGTAGTTCCATTTCATATAATGGGTGATCCCACAATAGTGGTTTACAATTTTTGGCCAAACTGGACACTGAAATTATTATTTTTAACTAAATCTTCACATTCAGGCACCTATAGTGGCTAAACTATGAAGAATTTGAAGATGATGAAAACTAGAGTCTCGTCACATTTTGTTTGTAAATTTTGAAAATATTTTTTTCAATTTTTTTGGAATCAGATTGCACTTCTGTTTCCATCTCCCACGAAAACTAGTTTTTTTCAAAAAATAGCATTTTTAAAAAGTGATGCACACCGTATAACACATAAATTTTTTTCCGGAAGGATAAATTCTAATTCTTTTGAATTTAGATTTGTAACTCTGATATCTAGAGCTTCCACTTGGTTAGACAAATTTAATATTGAATATTGCTTCTTTAATCAAGTTTTGAAGTCAAACCAATTACAATTCAGACATAGTGCGACCATCTAATGCATAACTTTTTGTATATATCAAAATTAAATTTTATTTTTTTTGTTGGATCAAGGACTTCAATATCTGGTGCACTCATATTTTAATTTTTTTTTTTTTGATAATCTTCTATTTTTCCACATGTGCGAACAGAGACCTTCATTTTCAATGAAAAACCTATGTTTAATAAAACTAAAAAAACAAATAAATAATAAAAATAAAAAATACTAAAATTATATTCATTGGATAGCTCATTCTAAGGACTACCTGATTCCAATTGGGTTTGTGAAGATTCCTCCATTTCCATCCTCAACCTGAGCTCCGAAGTGCCAAAATCTGGGTTTTTTTTGTGTTTTAGGCGGGGGATGAGGAATAAGGGGGTTCAAGCGAACCAGGGTTCATTCAAACCCCCTTCTATAAGGGGTTTTGTTGGCTTTTTTGGTGGGAAAGAATTTAAAGGGTTCAGCCAAACCAAGGTTCTAGCGAACCCCTAATGGGTTCGGTCGAACCAATAGGTTCGTACAAACCCCTAAAATCAATTTTTTTGCCATGCATTCATTTTTTGTGAGTTTTCCTTCCTCACCTCAATTGTAAACCACTATTGTGGCTTCATCCATATTCAATCTACGGTTAAGAGGTAAGTGTGGAAGAAAATTTAGGTAGACCTTTTTAAGAGGAAACAACTAAAACTGACACTTAGAAAGCCACCACCAATCCTTGAAAGGAGTACAATGAAGAGGTGTACACATCTTCATCACCTGCTCAAAGGAAACCAATGACATAACAAATATAATAAAGCTTTTATATTTACAGTTCAGACCAAAATTATTCTGTAGAAAGTGTCAATTGACCCACTCGCGAGCATTGAACTCCTGCAAGTCCATAAATCTTTGAATTCCTTTCCTAAATAAGTAGTATGCCAACCTTTTTAAACAACAGCAAGAGGAAGACCATGATATTACACTCATTTATTCTACCATATTGATGATGATCCAAAGCTAAAGCCATGTTGAAGGGAACTTCTCCAATCCAAAAAATTACTAACTTGCTACCATGCCTTCCAAATTGAAAGTAAGGGAAAGGAAGCTTTAAAGTGGAAGAAAGGAGCTTGTAAAATTTTATTCTCCCAGCTGACAGCTTGCCCTTTACCTTTGGCTGTAGCCTGAGAAATCTGAAAATGAACCAAGATTTTCCACGGGGCATCACCATTAACTAATCTAATAATCCATTTTGCTACCAAGTAAATCCCTTTTGTCCTTGGATCCAAAAGGCCCAACCCTCCTATAGCCTTAGGTTGGATACAATGTTCAGCCAAGAGGCAGATTTAAAACATGCTTTACCACCCCAATTTTCCCATAGAAAGTTGCGAACAATTTTAATAGGATCCTCATAGACTTTTTTATGGCATCCAGCAAGAAGAATAATACACATGTGAAGCCAAAAAGATTTGATTCATAGCTTGAATATTTCCAGCGAATGACACAAAATTATTCCCCCAAGTACACAATTCATTTTTTAGTTTTTGTAAGTACTAATTCCACATCTTAGAAATTGGGACACCCATCCCAAATGGAATGCCCAGATACCTAGTAATCTGCCCATGTTTAATTTGTTTCCACTCTTTAGGAATCCAACATGGAGGTGAACCAGATTGTACCATCAAAAATTCAGTCATATGGTGGGAAAGTTTTGAACCAAACACTTCACACTAAAGATCAAGGACTCCCATAACATTGTTGATCTTTGTCTCAAAATTTTGGATAAACAACATGCTATCATCTATGAAATGGGATTTAATGGCCACAACATTATGAGGGAAATAAATACCCTTAATTATGTTCAATTGATTATATTTTTGTAGCGAATAACCCAGAGCATCAACAACAAGCACATACAAGAATGAAGACAAGGCATAACCTTTTCTAATTGAATGTTGTAAAGAAAAGGTATGGGTTAGCTCTTTATTAATCACCAACTAAGCATTGGCGTCATTAAACAAAATTTACACATGTCCACATAGTTTAGGACCAAAACCCAACCATTGCAACATCTTGATTATAAAGCTCCGGCACATTCTATCATATGCCTTATGAAAATCCAGCTTGACCAGAAGAGCTTGTTGGCCTGATTGTTGGACCCATTCCAAAGTTTCCCAAGCAAGGATAAGATTATCCAATATAAACCTTCCGCCAAGAAACTTGGTTTGTTCAAGCCTGACTATCTCTTTCACAATTGGTTTGATTCTCGTTGCTATAGCTTTGGCAATAATTTTATATGAAATATTAAGCAAGGTGGTTGGCTGCCAACCCGAAATAGTATCCTCATTTTTCCCTTTTGGAAGGAATTTAATTAAACCTATGTTTATGTTAGGCCCTAAAGACCCATTCTCCAAAGCCTCCAGGTAAACTAGGTAGAAGTCATCTTTAATGTGAGGTCACATTTTTTTATAAAATTCCACTAGCAATCCATCAACTCCGGGACTTTTATGTGAAGGCATAGAAAAAACAACATGTTCTAAGTCTTCAATGGACAAAATATGATCAATATAATTGCTATGTTTAGAGTTGACCCTCTGAGGATTAATCTCCTTAAGCATATCTTCCAAGATAGTTTGTACATCCTGCCAATGTGAGTCTTCTTTGAACAACTCCTCAAAATATTTTTGAAACAAGCCTTTAATTTATGATTGTTTGGTGTGAACCAAACCAGCATCCTGAATAGAACTAATAAATTATTTCTTATGCTTGTAGTTAAGGTACTTAAAGAAATATTTAGAGCCTCTATTCGCTTCTTTAATCCAATGTAACCGGGCCCTAATTGTGGCACCTTGCCCCTTATAATTATCCATTTTACAAATTTGAGTTTTTAGGGTAGCAACCAAAGTCTGTAAATTATGATTAAATGGATTGTTATTAAGTAATTTATTGCTACTTTCTAGCTTTCCTTGAAGGGATTTTAGTTTACATTTCTATTTCCAAGCAATTCTTTTGCCAAAAGCACATAAGAATTCAACACATTTAGAAATAGCCTTATGCCACCATAGTCTATAAGATTCCCCTTCGTTTGGCTTAGGGAAAGATTTCCAAAGGCCCACCAACGCTCCCACACAGGAAGGATTTTTTAAATGTGAAACATTAAGCTTATATGGTAAATCGGAGTCCACATTATTATTATCAAATCCATATATAGAGTAGATGATAGGATAATGGTCAGAAAGCATTATGGAATAGTCAACCCTGACCACCAAACCTGAAGGGTCTTGAACAACAAAAATATTTGAAGAGATATAAAACTAGTCAAGTCTACTCAGTTTCCTTATCCTCCGGCCTCCCCAAATTTGCAATTAGACCAGCTAAACCAATTATTGTCATGACTACCCCTTTTGTTATGAATTGGATCAAAAACACCTAATGTATTATGACATAGCAACCACTTGTCAAATTCTTCCTTGTTCAACTTGATATGGTTGATCCAACTGTGGTCATTATGATGTTCTACCATATTGAAATCACCTCAAGACTATAACCTAATTAAAGGTAGGTTACTAGTCATCCAATCCCACAATTCAGTTGTCTCTTTAGTAGAGTTTGCAACATAAACTAAGCAAAATCCAATAGGTTAGCCATTGATAAACGTCAAGGCCCACACACAACTATGAGAGGGGTCTTCACCTTTATCAATAACTAACTTATAGACCAAAGGAGTGAATCCAATCACAAACCCCTCTCATAAAGAAAGGTGTCTTCACGTATAAAGAAAGGAAGCCTCTCTCCATACGTCATATAGAGAAGAAGCAAGATGAATACCATTGAGTTTAACCTCCTGAAAGAAGACAATATATGGTTTCCACTTCACAATAACATCATTTAAGCCATATTTACAATGAGGGAGAGACATCCCTCTTACATTCCATGACATAATTTTGTAATTCATGGTAAAGAAGAGATAGAGAGATCCTCTTCTTGTGGCAAAGCTTCAAATTGATTGACTAGGGCAATCGCTAGATCAGAGATTCCCAAATCTTTTTCAATAGGAGGAGGGGACCTAGATTTTTGTCTTGTAGGAGGGGGGGAATTAGAAGCCTCACTTTCAGATTTACAGCTGTGATGAGGGGGTGAAAGTTGGCGGCCATGATGTGTCCAACCAATGCAAGATTGCCAGATCCACCTATAAATTTATTTTTACCTCTCAAATTATAAATTCAATTTCCTTTAAATACTTTATTAAAATGAATTACACATGAATACCATGTTTAATTTTTATATTATAATTTGGAAAGTACAAACAAAATAAAATAATCATATAATTATTCTCTTTTAAAAAAAAATACTTTATTAAAATGAATTACACATGAATACCATGTTTAATTTTTATATTATTATTTGAAAAGTACAAACAAAATAAAATAATCATATAATTATTCTCTTTCTTTTTAAAATAAAACTGACAAGTTCGACTAGTGCGAATAAATCGCAAT
>VDFB02354859.1:25644-93037 GCA_007258455.2 Sequoia sempervirens
CTTTGGCAATAATTTTATATGAAATATTAAGCAAGGTGGTTGGCTGCCAACCCGAAATAGTATCCTCATTTTTCCCTTTTGGAAGGAATTTAATTAAACCTATGTTTATGTTAGGCCCTAAAGACCCATTCTCCAAAGCCTCCAGGTAAACTAGGTAGAAGTCATCTTTAATGTGAGGTCACATTTTTTTATAAAATTCCACTAGCAATCCATCAACTCCGGGACTTTTATGTGAAGGCATAGAAAAAACAACATGTTCTAAGTCTTCAATGGACAAAATATGATCAATATAATTGCTATGTTTAGAGTTGACCCTCTGAGGATTAATCTCCTTAAGCATATCTTCCAAGATAGTTTGTACATCCTGCCAATGTGAGTCTTCTTTGAACAACTCCTCAAAATATTTTTGAAACAAGCCTTTAATTTATGATTGTTTGGTGTGAACCAAACCAGCATCCTGAATAGAACTAATAAATTATTTCTTATGCTTGTAGTTAAGGTACTTAAAGAAATATTTAGAGCCTCTATTCGCTTCTTTAATCCAATGTAACCGGGCCCTAATTGTGGCACCTTGCCCCTTATAATTATCCATTTTACAAATTTGAGTTTTTAGGGTAGCAACCAAAGTCTGTAAATTATGATTAAATGGATTGTTATTAAGTAATTTATTGCTACTTTCTAGCTTTCCTTGAAGGGATTTTAGTTTACATTTCTATTTCCAAGCAATTCTTTTGCCAAAAGCACATAAGAATTCAACACATTTAGAAATAGCCTTATGCCACCATAGTCTATAAGATTCCCCTTCGTTTGGCTTAGGGAAAGATTTCCAAAGGCCCACCAACGCTCCCACACAGGAAGGATTTTTTAAATGTGAAACATTAAGCTTATATGGTAAATCGGAGTCCACATTATTATTATCAAATCCATATATAGAGTAGATGATAGGATAATGGTCAGAAAGCATTATGGAATAGTCAACCCTGACCACCAAACCTGAAGGGTCTTGAACAACAAAAATATTTGAAGAGATATAAAACTAGTCAAGTCTACTCAGTTTCCTTATCCTCCGGCCTCCCCAAATTTGCAATTAGACCAGCTAAACCAATTATTGTCATGACTACCCCTTTTGTTATGAATTGGATCAAAAACACCTAATGTATTATGACATAGCAACCACTTGTCAAATTCTTCCTTGTTCAACTTGATATGGTTGATCCAACTGTGGTCATTATGATGTTCTACCATATTGAAATCACCTCAAGACTATAACCTAATTAAAGGTAGGTTACTAGTCATCCAATCCCACAATTCAGTTGTCTCTTTAGTAGAGTTTGCAACATAAACTAAGCAAAATCCAATAGGTTAGCCATTGATAAACGTCAAGGCCCACACACAACTATGAGAGGGGTCTTCACCTTTATCAATAACTAACTTATAGACCAAAGGAGTGAATCCAATCACAAACCCCTCTCATAAAGAAAGGTGTCTTCACGTATAAAGAAAGGAAGCCTCTCTCCATACGTCATATAGAGAAGAAGCAAGATGAATACCATTGAGTTTAACCTCCTGAAAGAAGACAATATATGGTTTCCACTTCACAATAACATCATTTAAGCCATATTTACAATGAGGGAGAGACATCCCTCTTACATTCCATGACATAATTTTGTAATTCATGGTAAAGAAGAGATAGAGAGATCCTCTTCTTGTGGCAAAGCTTCAAATTGATTGACTAGGGCAATCGCTAGATCAGAGATTCCCAAATCTTTTTCAATAGGAGGAGGGGACCTAGATTTTTGTCTTGTAGGAGGGGGGGAATTAGAAGCCTCACTTTCAGATTTACAGCTGTGATGAGGGGGTGAAAGTTGGCGGCCATGATGTGTCCAACCAATGCAAGATTGCCAGATCCACCTATAAATTTATTTTTACCTCTCAAATTATAAATTCAATTTCCTTTAAATACTTTATTAAAATGAATTACACATGAATACCATGTTTAATTTTTATATTATAATTTGGAAAGTACAAACAAAATAAAATAATCATATAATTATTCTCTTTTAAAAAAAAATACTTTATTAAAATGAATTACACATGAATACCATGTTTAATTTTTATATTATTATTTGAAAAGTACAAACAAAATAAAATAATCATATAATTATTCTCTTTCTTTTTAAAATAAAACTGACAAGTTCGACTAGTGCGAATAAATCGCAATGCTTTCGGAAGCTGCCGACAATAAAGAAAATTATACAAAGTCAAATATATTTAAAAACAATTAAAGTCTGTGGGTTGAATTTTTTGTGAAGCCTAAACTTGGATTGGTATCACGTCAACTTCATTTATGAAGCATATTTCAATTATTAAATGTATATGAAAGGACTTCAAAAAATTATTAAATTTTCATATATAAAATTTTCCTTCTCATCTTGGAAATAGAATAACAAATGTCAAATTGATTTAATTAGAATGTGTGGAATTCTTATTGATTAATATTTTATTGACTTTGCAAGTATATCACCTATTATCTTTCAAGAGTATTTTATGGACTCTTCCTTTTTAATAGGAGAAGCAATTTATCAAATTAAAAATTTATGTTATTGAGAATAGTTTGTGAATGGTGTTAGAAGTTTCTTTAGGTGTTTTAAAAATTATTTTATTTATATTAAAATAATATGATTTATTATATGAAGAGAAAATTAATTATTTATTCTTATTTGAAGGGTTATTTTATTTATGTTCGTAATTTATTTATTTTTAAACAGCATTCATTATTTTGATAAAAAAAATTGTTTTATTTTTATTTAGAAAAGTGTAGTAAATATTGTATGCTTATATGTTACTTTTAAAAAGTTTAATTTTATAGTTTTAGTTTTTTAATATGTAGTACTTATATTTTAGTTTTAATGTGCACAATCACAACATAGAGTCTTTGATGTCATTGTAGAATGCTTCCTAATGTAATAAAAATAAGTAATTTAATATTTTTAATTAAAGTATTATACAATTTAGAACTTAATTAAAATTTAATACAATATTGAAGTGTATTTTAGATTTTAAGCTAAAGAAATTAAAAGAGGTTATTGATTAAAACATATTAGAGAGTAATGTTATATAAATTATTCAAATAACAATAGAAATAGATATGTTCTACCTTTATTTTAGAGTTACATTAGATCATAAATTAGAATTAAGAATGTACATCTTTTCCATTCGTTTTTCTCACTTTCTTTGTGTTTTAAGGATGATATTGTGTATTTGATCGTACTCACACATTGTGGTAATATATTTTAGTTGTGAAGGTATTATGTACAACCAAAGTCCCATCCTTGCACTTTTTATTTTCTTCCACCTATACTAAAATATAAAAATTTGGACTAGGGGTGGTGTATTCACATTTGAGGACTTGGTTGGAGGCAATTGTATAGTGAAATTCCCACAAAATGAGTTGAATTGATCATTAGAAAATATGTATATACATGAATGAAACTTCATAATGAAATACAAATGTGTAAGGATGTATAAGTGCAAGGAAATAAATAAACACTTCTACCCTTCTAAGTGTTTAATTAAATATATAAATAAAAATTATGCTATAAATTAGCAACATACAAGTACTAAATTATAATATATATTAATCAAACACAAGAGTTATGAATCAACAATGCAATAAAATTAGAAATGCCTAAAGAAATGGAGAGGATTTACTTTTTTAAATTACATGTGCACTTAGAAATTTATAGATATAAATGTAGAAATGCTTTGGAGATGACTATTGTTGCGTGTGGTAGAAATATATAAATTCTACATGATGTGTTATGTGAATAAGTAGAAGGGTCAACTACATTGGGGATTACACATGTTCTCTATTAGAAATTCCTAAAATTTCCAAGAATATTTTCCCTCAATATAAATATTTATTCAACCTCGTAATCCATCTGTGTGGCCTCTTAAATGTGAAATATACTATATCTAAGATAGAGACAAGAAAAATGGTTAATGTTGTATACAATACTATATTAATTAGTCCTAAGTGGGTGTATTGCAATATTGGTGCAAAAGAACATTGTAGGATATAGTGGACATGTTTATTCAAACCAAGGTGATAGTGAATGTGATGTATGTGACTTGGTGTGAATCATAAAAGCCCTAACAAGAATATAAGATAGGGTGGTGTTTGCTAGTGATATGATTGAGTGTTGATCACACAGGGACAACACAAGAGGACGAAAGGATTTATATTTCACAAGGCTCTCAAAGTTGAGGTATTTTAGATTTGGAAGGAAATGGACAAGGGTTTCTATGGCTTGGAATGAGAGATACACTTGAGGAATATGATATAGCAATGGATATATAAGGTAGGAATATCACAAGGAAGAAAGGGGAAGGAGAGATTTTTTAGCTTCAAATATCATATGATATCTATATCCCCTTCATAATACACCTTCAAGTTTCATTTGGATGGACAGAGAAGAGTCTAATTGTCTAGTGAGTTAATGATCTAATTAATAAATTTTGAAAAAGGGATCTTAAGTATAGACCTATACTAAGCTTTTAGATTTTGTAAATAGAAAAATATATTTAGGATTAAGGATAGAATGAGAGAGAACATTTTCTGTGAATATTCTATAGGATCAAGGGCCTTGGATGACACAAATGTCCTACCAAGGGTCCTAGGTAGCAAATCTTGTACCTTAAGACACACGGCATGCTTTTTGGAGCTATTTTGGGGTGTTAGGCTAAGATCTTGGAAACCTACACTATCCAGATATGATCATCAAGAGGAGGGGGGATGAGTGTTATAAATGGGTGTATAGTGGATTAAAAAATTTCTAACACAAAAATATTAAAATGAGTGTAAAAACACAATATGAAAGTTACAAGGTATGTAATAAATTTATTATCACATTTTCCTACACTTTAGTAGGTTGGCGAAATTAAGCCCAAAAAATCAAAAGTAAAATTAATATAAATATATAACTTCATAATGTAAGGATACATGTCTTAGAATATTCTTTAATTATTTAATGTGCTAAGTACCCACTCTGTAATGAGTTGTACCAAAGAAAAGTATTTATTATCCAAATGCAAGAGAAATTTTATAAAACATTTATGAAAATTGAATCATCTAATGAGACATATTAAACATGCAAAATAAATGAAGCATAAATAGCATAGAAACATATTGGGCATACATGAACATGAACATGACCAATAAAGGAAACACATATTGAGCATGATATACTAAACACACACAAAAGACACAAGATGGAAAGCAAGATGCTAAGGAGCACACACAATCACTACACTCCATGTTGTTAATGTGCTAGTACATTATAGAAGGTAAAAGAGGAAGAAGGGTCCAAAGCGTTCATGTAACATGAGATATGGATAGTTGGAAGGGTACACAAAGTCTATGTAGGAAAGAATACCTTGGAAAAAGGTTGATCAAATATAAGATGGGATAGGGTGGGATAGTGATTATGATAATAAAGGATTTATGGCTATTACCCAATTGATAAGTCTTGGTTATCCCAAAATTGAAGTGGTCATGGTGGTGGTTTTTATCTATTTGCCACCTAGCTATGTATAGTTTTCACACAAATTCAATAATAAGTAAATGATGATGGTTGTGTGGTTACCACCCAACTATATGAATTGACACTCAAATAAGGATAGGTTAGGGGGTGATCCCACAATAGCGGTTTACAATTTTTGGCCAAACTGGACACTGAAATAATTTTTTTTAACTAAATCTTCACTTTTGGGCACCTATAGCAACTAAACCGTGAGGAGTTTGAAGATGATGAAAACTAGAGTTTCGTGAAATTTTGTCTGTAGATTCTAAATTTTTTTAAAAAAAAAAATTTGGAATTAGTTTGCACTTCTTTTTCCATCTCCCTCAAAAACTATTTTTTTTCACAAAACAACATTTTTAAAAAGTGACACTCACCGTATAATGCATAACTTATTTTCCATGAAGGATAAAATTCTAATTCTTACAAATTTAGATTTGTAACTCCTATATCTATTGCTTCCACTTGGTTAGATAGTTTTTTATTGAATATCTTTTCTTTAATCAAGTTTCAAAGTCAAACAAATTACAATTCAAACATAGCACAACCATATAACACATAACTTTTTTTGTATGTATCAAAACTCAAAAAAAATTGTTGAATCAAGGACTTCAATATTTGGTGCACTCATATTTTTCAAATTTTTTTGATAATCTGCTATTTTTCCACATGTGCAGAATAGAGAGCTTGATTTTAGGTGAAAAACCTATGTTTAAAATAAAACTAAAAAACAAATACATAATAAAACGAAAACATATTAAAATTATATTTGTTGGATAGCTCATTCTAAGGACTACTTGATTCCAGTTGGGTTTGTGAAGTCTCCACCATTTTCATCTTCAACCTGAGCTCTGAAGTGCAAAAATTTAGATTTTTTTTATGTCTAAGGGAGAGAATGAGGGATAAGGGGGGTTCAAGCGAACCACCTTTTTATTTGCATTTCCTTTGGTTTTTGGGGTGGGAAATGGGGGGCAAGCATTTAAGTGGGTTTTCTCAAACATGTAGGTTCGTTTGAACCCCTAAAACCAAATTTTTTGCCATGGGCTCATTTTTTGTGAGTTTTTCTTCCTCCATCAAATTGTAAACCACTATTGTGGCTTCACCCTAGGACAAAGGTAAACATGGTAAGAAGGGACCATGCTACTAGGTAAGTGCAAGATAATGGGTCCACTTACTGGCCAAAAAGTGGAAATTTTTTTTGAAAAATTAAAATTTCCAATAGTTGGAGTAAAAATTTGAAGCATTTACACATAGTCTAATACTAAATAGTGTAAAAATATGAAATGTAAGACTTGATTTCTAATTTTCAAATATGTACTTTATTCTAATACATAGATTATAAAATTTAGTTTTGTAGAGGATACATACGCAAGTGGGTTTTTTGAAATTGTATATTTTAGGCCAAAACATGCATGTGTGTGGCCAACATAGTTTAAGTAAATGAAAGTATATTTCCAATTTATTTTGTGGAAAGAAACAAATGATGGTAAATTTTTAGTTAGGATATTTTTTGTAAATATTTTTTTCTTATTAATTTTGTACTAGCCCTAATTTGTATTTTTAAACCCCTCATATATGACCAATATAGTTTGAGCTAAATTAATTGTAAAATATATTTTTTATCATGTAGAGAATTATTTCTATATTGGTTAAACATAAAAAACATATAAATTTATCAAAATTAAAAGATTAAAAAAATATTACTATATTTAATTTCAAATTTATGATTATCCCTTTTGCTAAAAAGTAGTCAATAAATTAAAAAAGTATGTTCAACAGTAAAAAAATATATATTAAAAAATTAAACATTCTCATCCTTAATGAGTTTTAATTGGTCTAAAAATTCTAAAAAGGATTGTTGTCAACCATATTACTAAATTTAAGTTTTCTCTTGTTGTTAACATTACATTATACAAGTACAAGTCTAAGGTTGAGGGTTGGGTTTTCAAGCCTAAAAAAATAAGAAAAACAATGGGTTTCAAATAAAAAAAATTATGGAACATGCATCCACTCCAAAATGCATATGAGCATTCTAAAAATGAATGAGTACATGGCTTAAATAAAAATGGGTGCCTATTTATTTTTAAAATGTGTACCCTTTATAAAATGGGTACCCGTACCTTTTTAAAATGGGTATTGGAATGCCTTTTTAAAACATGTAATCATTTTAAAAACTAAAATTGATTATCATTCCATATGGGTAGAAGTTTAGGCTTGAGCACTTGTTCCTTAATGGGGATAAGTATTTTACTTGAATTGTGTACCCATTTATGTTGAGTTTTTTTCCCACAATACTTCTACTAAAATTGGACTAAACTTCTTGCACCCACCTTGTTGAACACCCAGAACACTGAGAGGGGGGGTGAATTAGTATTCTATAAAACCAATTAATCATGAACCATCCAATTAACAAGATATATCTAATTGCAGCAATGAATGAAAGCATGAAGTAACCACAAGATCACATGACACATGAACACCAAGATTTTTATGTGGAAAACCCAAAAGGAAAATATCATGGTGAGGATTATCTCACAATATATTATAACCAGTTATAAGATATTACAGAGGCTCACTTCCAAGACACACTGTCTAATAAGGCTCATATTCGGAAACAAATACAAAACAAAAATGGCTACACAACCAAAATGTGAACTAATACAAGGTGCACCTTCCTTGTATTGAATTTAGTTCCTTTGAAGCTCTAAATACAAAACTCTACTATTCCTTGCAATCACTCAACATTCACAACAATTATGCCCTTATTTTGATCTCACACATACAAATTTGCATGTTTGCACAATATCACATCTCTCACACATCTCATTACCTATCATCACTTCATATAGCTCAAAAATTTCTTACATATATACCCAATTACATCCACATACATCAATTAGGTCGACCTAATTAGGTGTAGCCCTATTTTAATTCAAAATTACCTTGTTGGCTCCATACTTAATTCAAAAAATCTTCACAGTCAAACCAAACATGCAAAACTTAATTTAGATTAGAATTGACCTAAAATATATCCTCTTAACATCTCCAATACTTAATTAAGCTCCACAACATATATCAAGCATTAGGTCAGCCAGGAATTGGACCTAATCACAAAATAATCCAAGTGATCAACACCACTAATCCATCTAATCATATAATCATGCACCATCTGGAATATATAGTGTACTAATATTTGTAAACAATCTCCCAAAATTATAACGTCTAATTCCAATTATTGGAGGAATGAGGACTAGATTACACTTACCCATATACACTGTATAAAGCCAAAACTATATGTGGAACTACTGTTACTTGTAACTTTTAGCCTATTCACCCAAAATCTCTAAAACCTTGAATACAGATACACAAATTATTCAGGAATAACATACTATAACCTCATGAATAGATCTTATTACATGAGCATTTTGGGATCAAAATATCGTATTAAAATGTCTTTATTTTGTTCACCAGATTAGAGAAAATTGTAAACAAATAATGTTGGCATCAATGACAACACAAAAAGGGTTCCTTCTTCATTATTTCAAAAATCTCCCCCTTTTTCATTTATGGCAACATGTGCCAAAAATGAATCTCCAAAGCTCAAAACATACATCATCAAAAATTGTCTTCAAAACTTCAAACTTTGTGATCTCCCCCTTTCAAACATGCATCTCACTCATCAAACTTCTCTAGCACCAACACTTCTACCCAATTATTTTCCTCCTTTGACATCAAGTGCAAAGAGTGTGTTGGTAACACAGATGTAAGTTCTAAATATGATGCATATATACAGAAAAGCAATTGAAATATACTAACTCCCCCTTAGGTAGTTATCCCCAAAAATGTTCCAACTATATGTACAACGAAAGAACTGAAAAGTAACTAAAACAATGAAATAATATACAAGTCAACAATGTTCAACTAGGGGAGGAGGAACCTTCTAACTCCTTAAGGATTTCTTGCTAGGAATATTTTCCTTCATTCCAAATCTTTTTGGTTGTAGCAAGCAATTTCTACATTGATTCTAGCTCTACAATGATCTCCTCTCCCTCCTCCAGAGAACTTGGATTAGGATTTTTATTTTCAATCCTTTCTACATCAGCAAGGGAACGTGACACTGGTATGTGCCTGCTCTACACCAAGTCCCTAAGCTATCCAAATCTCTGTATTATGTCTTCTTTCTGCTATTGTAAGGTGAAAATTTTATTTTGTGGATCAAAAATGGCAGTCCAAGAGATATAATCTTTGTCTTTAGCTAGGTCAAAATTACCATAGGCATTAGATATTTGTGACTTTATTGAGTCCATTAAGTCCTTAATTCCTTGAGTGGCATTCAGCCACCTGATGCAATATAAAAATAAGGTTTTAGCCTCATCTTCACATTCCTTCACATCCTTTAAGCAATTCTCACTTTCTCATGTGTAGATGCACATCTGTCCTACAACTCAAGTAGCCTCTTCTCTACAAATATTGTCTCAACATCCTTTCCAATCTGCTCCTTCAGACTAGATGCATACTCCTTGAGTGAATCAACTAAAAATTTTAAATTTTCAACAAGAGTTAATGAATTGTGAATTTTGGCACTGAGAGTAGCATCCTATAGAGACCTGATAGCATCATTAATGAGTTTTATTCCATTTTGATGTGTTTTTATAATCTCTTTTCTTTCAGAGGCATGGAGGATGTCTTTGAGCTCCAACTTCTGAATTAGTGAGATCTTGTCAAGATCTACACTACCTTTGTACATCAGGAGTTGTATCAACTAGGGTGGAATTGCTATTTGGAATTTCATCTATTTTTTCAAAAGACCCTTAAGAGATTTACTAAAAGGTTCTCTAAATGACTTAGGTAGCTCCATGATCTTTTGAGACTCTTCTTCATTCTTTCCAACCTCAGTCTCTTCTTTATTATTCTCTTTCTCTTCTTCATATTCTTTCTTGTCATCTCTTCCTTTTTCTCCTAGGTATGTGCAGAATCATCATGGAAAAAATAGGCCTTTAAGTGGCAAAAAATTCAGAAAAATCAAAGTTAGAAAATTGATATAAAAATTTGAATAAGTTATCTATATTATTTCAAAAATATGTAAGAATAGAATCTATAGCAAATTGAATGTAGTTTCTAAACTACTAGGTTTATTTATTTATTTTAAATCTATTTGGTGAAATTTTGAAATTTCAATGTTGTAGTACTTAAATTTTAGGGAAAAATAAGTAGGTGTCTGTCTGGCCACCCTAACCATAATTAAATGATAATATTTTTTTTATAATATTTTAGATATAAGTAGAGGACTCATGTCCCAATGTGATGCATATTTTTTGTAATTTTTTTCCAATTAAATAATTAATTATGATTTTTTTATTACAACTTTTAAAAATATAAAAACTCATATGTCTAACCACCTTAACTTGGTCAAAACATCATGGAATTCATTTTTTTTAATCCTATAGTATGTGAAGCATAGAATGTGACACAAGTTTTAGATTCAAAAAATGTGATAGTGTTTGAAAGCTATAGATGTTTTTCAATCAGCCTATCAATCAAGACTTTAGTCATAATTCAAATAGAAAATGAATAATAATTATTTATTAAATTCAAAGTAAAACATAATTTATATTGGTGGAATCTCCTTTAAAAACCCTTTTTGTTTCATCAATTTTGGGTAAAAAAAAAGTCATCAGCCACATACCCTTCATATTGCCACTTTTTGGCCCATCATGATCCTACACATACCCTCCTTTAAATCATTTCCATCCTTATCTTGATTATTTTCATTTTCATTTCTTATATTTTCATCCTATTTCTTAGCACCATCATCAACATTCTTTTTTTTTCCTTTTTCTTTTCCTTGTTCTACATTATGATTTTCATGTTAGCACTAGTAGTAGTGTTTATATCTTCCAAAGGAATATATGTCTTTGGGGAAGCATTTTTTCATTTATAGGTGGCGGTGATGACACCATATTCTTTGTATCAAATAGTGGATTTTCTTCAATAATATGCTCATCCACTTTCTCTTCTAAAACTTCTTTGAAAACAAGTAAATTTATAATTGGAGGAATATTTTCCTTTGCATCAGTGACATTTTCTTTACTAGGCTCCTTTCCTTGAGTTGTTATAGATGATGAAGCAACAATCATCCCAAATTATTTTTCTATGTCTCTGACAGTATTCACTATTTCTTGCTTTAGCTTGTCTATTCTATCTTTTTCTCTACCCATAAGTATGGTGACCCTTTGTTTCACTCTAAATTGTTTGGAGTACACTTCAATCAAGGTAGCCTTGTCATCCTCAAATAAGGAGGATCCAATTTCATCCAAGGCATCAAATTTCATCTTTCCCTCAGCTTTAACAGCTCCATGCCTTTTTTCCACCAAGGCTTTCCACACAACACTAGGAACCTTCTTCTTTATGTTATCCATATTTGCATATAAAATAATCATGTATTGAATAATGCTTTGATGATAATTTTCTTGTCTTCTTCATCCACTTCATCATATAATTTTACAGTTCCTTCTAACATATCATCATTCTCTAACATGTTTCTAACCAAAACATCTAACTTTATTGGTGTACAAGCTCTTACTGGAGGATTTTTTGTATTTTTCTTCTTTTCAAGCTTTGAAGAGCCTTCCTCTGATTTCTTCTCCTTTTTCTTCTCAAGCTTCTTATGGATGTGAACTATGAAGGCCTCCTTTTCATTTTCTATCACCTCTTCCTTAGAAGTGTCCATGATGTCAACTTTAGGCCTCTTTGCTCTAGTGCTTGCTTCCTATGATGCACCTTCACCGCTAGTGGTGGCACTACTTCTCCTTTTCCTAGTAAGTTGTTCTTCATGCTCAAGACCAAGATCGATCTCTTCTTCCATGACAACACTCATTTTTTTCTCTCTAGATTTTTTTTGCTTATTCCTCCTTCTAGAGGTAGCAGGGGGTTGTGACCGAACTTACATTCTTCCTTTTGGTAGTCCAAGTGCTAGGTCCAAAGGGTGCAGTCACTTCTTTTGTTACCAGAGCACTAGGCTCCACCTTCTTTCCTTTAAAAACAGTTGTACCAAAGGGTTTGGGCAATGTAGAGGTAGGTGTGGAAGTTGCTCTTCCTCATCTTCATGGTCTGAAGAACTCACCAACTAATTTAGCTTCTCTTTTTGTAGCTATTTCCCTTAACCTTTATACTTCTTCCTTTGAAATTCCATGTTGCATGAAGTAATAATTTACTTGTTTTGTTACCCTTTTATTCCTTGTAGGTGTTGATGTTTCCAAGTGCACTTCAAATGATTTTTCCTCATATGTACCATGTCTTAGCAGAGAAGGGTCCTTAGGACTCCTTAGCAACAATTCAATATATCCCTTAACTTCATTCTCATAAACCTCATATCCAAGAGTCTCAATCCATACTATCCTTGGTTCAACAACCTAAATTATACATTCATCAATAGAAACAAGGAAAGTGATTTCATTTGCATACTTCCCCACTAGATTATGGGGAATTATTTCTCTATCATGCATAAATTCTTTTGAAATACTATGAAAAATGTAGTCAATGCATCATCCTAAGCTTTGTATTCACCTATGTTGTGCATATATTCAAAAATTTGATTTCCCACTAGTCTACTTCTATCCCATACAATGTCTTTTTTCTAGGAAGCTCTTTCAAAAAGTAAAACAATAAGCACATAATTAGAGTTCCAAATTTAAATGCATAATTATTCTCTCTAGTTTGTTTCAAGTTTTCCAAAAGTTATTGTCGAAGTAACTCACATTAGTCATAATCCTTCCCATTCACCACCATATCATGTGCAACATAGATACCAATTGCAGACACAAAATTATTCAGGCTATTAGTAAAGTAGATTTTGTGACCTATCATGATTGAAGCATACTTGACAGCAGGATTTGTGATAGGTTTTGTTGTCAATTCTCTTTTTTCAAAGGTAGCACCAATTAATTCCATAGCCACATCATTCTTCATAGATTTTAGAATAGGTATGAGTCTGGTATCACACAATCCAGTCATAGCCTTAATCACCTCTTTAGAAATTAGTTTGGGCATGTTGGTCTACATGAATTTATCATGCATTATGTTCAATTATTTCCTCAGATACTCTACATCCATATCATTTCTATAGTTAGGGAACCAATTCCAAATATCAAGTTTCTTTCACACTAGGTTAACATATTATGGTTTTACTAAGAAGTCATCTCCAATTATCTCATTAGACCATAGATCTTTGATCTACCAGTGATTACATTCATCTAACTTTCCATGTATGTAAACCCTTGTGTCCTCAATGGGTAAAACCATCTAAGGAATCTTTGAAAAAGCATCGTTGGGGTCATTATCAAAGACTTTACATGAATATCTCTTAAATTTTGGTCTAGGTCTCTTGGTGATGTTAACAATAGTTAGTATAGCCATTATAACCTCAATTCAATCTCAAATGCATATAAAATCACTTCTATTTCAAACCAATAGAGCATAGATACCTGTAAATACCTTTTATGCACTTAATCAGGATCTATGGTTTGAATGTTCTGCACTAAATTACTTTGAATCACCTTCAAAACTCTTTCAATTCAATCTGCTTTCACCAAATGTACAAAAGTGATTAAACAACAACTTAAAAACTCACTTTATGCCTTTTTTATTTCCCTAATTTTACATTAAATGCTTCAGGTTCCAAAAAGTTGATGAACCCTTTTATTGATACAATATAAACCCTAAAATGCTTTGTATTTCTTTAGATTTGCATATTTTTTTCCAATTTCTTTTATAGAATCTTAAGCTTGTCATCTTACACCATGTATCTTCATGTCACTCCTTGAAACCTCATATTTCTAGGGGGTTGTTATATTTTTTTGTTATAGCTCCCCCTAAGCCCATGCCTAGGTTTAGTTTCCAAGAGAATTATCTGCACCAAAGGGAGGTATAGATGCATTTGGTTCATCTCTATTCTCAGGTTCCTCTTTCTTTCTCCAAATCTTCTCCATTTCCTTCTTTACTTTAGTAGGATCAATTTTCTTCACAAGTTCATTCTTCTTTCCCAAATTAATCCACTTTCCATTCTTACTTCTACAAAATCTTGAAATGTGTCTAGGTTTGTTGCAACTATAGCATACAACACTTTTCTGACTAAACTAACTTCCATTCAATCTTTATTTGCATTGGTTCACCTTATGTCCTTGAATACATTACATGCGTAATAGTAACCATTAAAAGATTGATTCATTCTATTAGTATTAAATCTATTCATCATCTAAATTTTGCACTGAACAGCTCTATGTCCAAACTTCTTGCATGTAAAACCTTGTCCAAAGAAGGATTCAACATTTTGATTCATTCTACTTCTACATTCTATAGCCTTATGTCCAAAATTATTGCATGAAAAGAAAATACCATTAAAAGATAGGTACCTTCGAGCATTTGGTTGTCTAATAGGATGTCTTCTAGCATTGCTTCCTTGATCTTTGAATTGCTTTTCATTGCCTTGAGTCTTCTTTTGATTGTCAAACTTGTCAAGAGTCTAACTTTCCTTTGAGATTTCTCCTTCCTCAATGCCCAAACCACCTTTATCTTTAGATGGTTTCCATCTAGCAATTAGTTCATCAAGCATTGTAGTACTTGTTTTGAATTTCTCCTCATGAGCTCTTGCTTTTTCCATATCAAACTTTAGAGTTACTAATTTTTGTTCAAGTCTTATGCATTCATCAATCTTTCTTTGTACTATTGTATTCAAACAATCCTTAATTCTTTTCTTTTGGCACCATCAAAATGTAGTGCCCATAATCTGTTATCATCTTACCTGCTTGTTTCTTCTCATTCCTTCATTAATTTAGGGAGAGCTTGATCCTTGTCAAAGATCACATAGTTGCCTAACTCAATAGCATGGAAATTATTGAAATAATCAAAGTTGATGAATTGATTAACAAGGACCTCCTCTTTAGGGGTCCGATCACTTGTATCCTCCTCATCTTCCAACATTTCTACTCAATACATCTCCTTTTTCGAGAAGGAGGTATGTGTTGCTTCAAAGCTCAGTACTGCATCCTCTGTTATATTTTCAGGATGTAGAGATTCATATAGGATCTTCATATTTTCCTCGTGCTTAGTCCATAATATCAAGTGGGGCCAATCAAGTACTAGATATCCACCAAGCTTTGCCATGAAGTCTCTTGAGAGGCATATCCTAAAAATAGGGGGAATAACGATTATGATTAGACTTCTTGCTTGACGATTTAGCTCGAACAAGATAAAATAGTCAAAGAAAGATCCTTAATGTCGTAGACAATTAGGACCTTCTTCCTGTCTAATTGTATGATCCTTTTCTCAATAGGCTCGTACTTTAGATTCAGAGCATCAACCACTTTTTTTGGCATGACTGTGGTACTAGCTCCCAAATCAATCGTATTATTGTGCATTTAAGCTTATCTTTGACAATAAGAATCAAAAAGAAAGGAGTGGGCTTTGGTTTTCTTACCTCTTTTTTGTTTGTTTTGTCTATGGAATTCATGTATGTCACAACTCTCGAGGGTTGGGGGTCCAACACAATCCCTTTTCCTCTATCTTGATTGCGTAATGGGATCGCATCTACCAGTGGAGACTGTTCTTCATTTTTTAATGCCTCCTAGAGCATGACCTTTTTCTCTGGTATTGATAGAACATCCAACAAAGACGCATAGGTAGGGGCCTTCTTCATTTTCTCTACTACATTGAGCATTCTGACTAGCGGGACCCTGGTCTTAAATGGTGGCATTTCCTTTGCCTTGGGGAATGGTCGATCTAATGTGGATGGGCTTAAGGCCTTGTCCATATCCTTCTGTGAGGATGGTTGAGCCTACGACTACTCTGGTTGTGTTTGCAAAGCTTGTTTTCTTTGTTTTTGTGATCATTGTGTATATGGCTACTAAGGAGCTTGTTGCACATACTCCCCAATGAATTGTCTCTTGGATCACCTATTATGATTTGATTGTACCTGCGAAGCACTAGTTGTTAGAACATCAGTTGTGAACATTGATTCTTCCTCTTCCATCCAAGAGAAAAGTGTCTGGTCATGGGAGATGTCTAATTCTTGTTCTAAAGACACTCCTTTTGTTCGTGCACTAAAACGGGCATTCTCCATTCAGGGGGATTGATTGTCCTCTGTGTTTGAAAATACACCTTCGCTTCTCTATTCTACTATATTTTGTTGAAGATTTCCCTTTGAAAAATTATGGGGTATATGGTTATCATTGATTGCATGGGAAACACCATGCATTCTCATCTTTCACCAAGTTGTTTTGTCCTAGGACTGAAACTTTATTCGGGTTGTTCTTGGTAGTCTAAAGTGGCATGGTAATTGATACTATTTAGCCTAGATGGATGCCTGTTGCTAATTGAATCCTCTCAGATCTCCTTGTTATGTGTTCTATTGGTAAGGTGGCCTTCCTCGATAATTTTGTGTAGGAGGCTTTGGGGGTACTGCCTGTTGTCACCTGATAATGACCAACTCATTGGAAAAAAATTTCATGAGGCTATTTATATTGTTGACATCTTCTACCAACAAAGAAGATCCTGACGTGTTGGGTTGTGTGATCTGATACACATATCTTGATGGTGGTGTCATCGATGTGCTGGGGAGAGAGGTGGAAGTGTTGGGAATAGCCTCCTCCTAGGTTCTACCCAAGATCTCTATCAACATGGGTATCGACAGCCATGGTGGGAGCTTCTAGTGTCTATTAGAATGTTTGTTGCTCGCACAGCTAGATCATATGCATCAATAAAATTATCTCCTCCCATTGACTATATCATGACTATGATGTTTGAATTGAAGGCCTTTAAATAGAACATAAATTCCATGGTTTCCAAGGGCCTAGCTATTACTAGGATCTTCTACTAGGTTTTATGGAACCTAGCATTGAAGTCGATCATGGCCTCTTGTAGGGCCCTCTTGATAGTGATTAATTGTTGTAGTAAGGATGAGAAATCTCCATTATTTGAGAAGCGTTCAAACGATTTCTCTCTAAGTTGATCCCAAGAGTGGATGGAATCAAAGGTCATGGATCTATACCAATCCTAAGCCTTCCCTTTGAAAGATGGAGCCAACAATTTGAGAGCCACATTTTCCTCTGAGATGTTATGGACTATGTAAACCTCTACTATATCCTAAAGGTGCTCAAAAGGAATCTTAAAGTCTTCCCCGATGAACTTTGGAATTCCCTTGAGGGTGTTGGCAGGTATGGCAGGCCACATATCTGGAGGTGTAGGTGGAAATATAGGGATACCACTATCTTAGGTTACAAAATTTCTAGGAGCAGGAGGGTTTAAATGAGCCATTGAAAATAGATTCCAATGGACCGAGTAGACAAGTATTCGGATTTGAAAGGTTCAGCCACCTTGGGGATAGATAAATCTCTAAACTCTGGTTTGATGCTTCTTACCCTATTTCTTTTGACCGAGGACACAGATCTTGTGACTCATCTTCTCCTAGGGGTTGAGGCGGACAATTGAGAATATTGGAAATTTCCTCTTGATGATGCTCTAATTTATACTCTGGACATGAGATTATCAGCTTCTCTTGTTAGCCTAATTTCAAATTTCCTCTAGAAGGTTGATTATCAGACACCTGTGAAGAACTCAGACACCTATGAAGAACTCGGGTCCCACCAGGCATGCTAGAAAAAAATTGTTGATCATAAAATCTTGCACCTCTCTGAACATCCTTATGAAAAATTTAGTGAGTGGGGGACAAATTTTGTGCCTCACTGAATGACCTCTAGGATTTTTATAGAAGTAGGCTCTTCTCTGTATTTTGGGAAAAGGGGAAAAGAGAAATGTAGAAAAAATGAAAAATGATGATGTGCCAAATCTTTTACAACATTTCAAAGCTTAACAACTCCTTACTCTTGATGAAATGGACACAAAATGCCATAGATCCTTCATTGTTGGAAAGAGAATGAACGACTAAGTCTAAAAGAAGCATAGAGCGGCCATTCAAATCTCCCAGTGGGAAGCATCCATTAAAGTCCAACAAAAATAAGAAACCTGAAACCTAAAGGAATAATTCAAAAATTTATAGAAAACTTTGCAACTCTTATAGCATAATATGGAAGCTAACACAATCTTGATAGAAAATGAAAGAGTATTAATATCTACATGATTCAATTTTCAAAAGACTACATTAAGCAAATGTAAAATCTAATGGCATATAAAATAATTATCAAGAATATATCAGTATGGCATGACACAAAGCTTGCAGCTATACAAAATAGGAAAAATAAATTCATGACAAAGGTTATAAATGCACAATTTCATAGATTTCCTTTCACTAACACTTGTTCTTGCAATAAATCATATAAAAGAAAAGGTCGGATGCAAATCCGAATATAGTCTTAACAATTGAAAAACATGCCATAAGAAATCCTCCTATTTCTTCCCTATTCTGAATAGGTACAAAAAATCCTATGTTTTGATAAGAACTTATCACAACTTCTATTAATTGATGATGATGCTTTCCCCTACTACAAACCCCTTTAAATAACCAAAAGGATGAGTTGCCACCACAACCAATATAGATGAACCTTGATAGGTGTCTTCGTCCAATAAGTTGCAATTTGATCCAAGATCTGATTAGACCACAACAATCTTTGCTTAATAAAAATTGAGTTGATTCATTAATGGCTCCAAATATTGCAAAAGATATGTGAAGATATGTTGTCAGAGGATGATTAGATCCTATCACAGCCTAGAAAAACATGATCTGATTTTCTATGAGGAATAATGACATTGCCCAATAAGACCAATCCTGAAGACAAGAGGCCCGCTACACTATCCAAAAAACTCTACTAAAAGAAATACATCCACAGTAAAAAAAAAAAAACCTACCCGACAAGAGTGGCATGACTTGCTCATGGGAATTTTATGGATTTGTGAGAGCAGCTTGGGGAAAATTCCCACCATGTAGCCACATGTCCTAGATCAGACCCGAAAGGAAAGAGATATAAGGAAAAGTTGTGCAGCAAACATGTGGTGCACTGTGTGCCTTTATGCAAGAATAGCCTTATCCTTCAAGGCATGGAATCATCAAAATGTGAAAATGAAGTAAGGCCAAAAAGGAGACTATAAGGAACAAAATAATGTATTGAGGGAAAAAATTTGCTCCACACATTACATACCCCATGTTTAGGTATTATTTTTTTTAATCTCCTTAGTGGTTATATCAAATTAAAATTGCATTCTCCATCATGCTTTTGTTGCTCTACTCTACCACCAACAACACCATTGTTGTCCCAATCCTCATAAACTTCTCTTTTACCTATTTGATGGAAATGTATAGCATCAGGTTGAGGATTCCAAACAAGGCTAATATGTCTATGCTCATGACCAAGGCTTCTATGTCTTTGATTAACGTCAAAGCTGCTATATTTTTGCTCAAAATCAAAACTAAGAAATAACAAATTTTATTTACATTCAATAGCAGCACCATACCTTTCAACCTTAGCTTCCTCAATGTTATCCTCCTTGCATAACTCTTGAGATGAAACTGAAACAACATCAGAATAAAAGGGATTTTTATTCCAAAATAGACCCTCATCATGCTTATGTATTGGATGGCTTGGGTCCCAAGTAAGAATGGGTTGATTGTTGTGATCAAGGTGAAAGTATTCATTGTGTTATTCATGTGTTATTATCTTTCTGAGAGATTTGTGGTCCATCTTCCTAGGACTAAAATCTTCCCTTGTTGATTTAGAAATTTTTTTAGCCAATATGGCTTGAAGTGCCTTTGGTTGATCTCTTTCTTCATTTAGTTCTTCTTGCAAATATTATTTTTATTTATGTTGCATCATCACCATATCTTCCATATCTTGAATTTGTGTCTCAACTGTTTCCATCACTATCTCTAGTTCTTTATCATCATTCAACCTTTTTTCTTCAAATCCACTAATCAATCTTTGACAAAATTTATCAAATGAATTTACCTGAATGTGAACTTGGGTGTTCATACCTTGGTCCCACCAATCATGATAAAATCCTTCAAGGTGAAAGATCACATACTGAATGGTAATTTTCTCCTTTGTGAAATTGGAATAGTAACAATATTCCATCTGAAATAACCAGGTTCTAATTGAGATCTAGTCAGATCCATAAAAAGTGGAATCTAAAAATTTTATAACTTTGCTCCTGGGATCTCTTCCATCCAAAACTAAATGTTTTCTATGACCCTTGATGGCCATCATGTTCTTCATTTGAATGATATAATCATTGTATGGGACTAAACTTTTAAATCCTTCATCTTGATTGACATAAGATTCTCTGATGACCACTAGTTATTTTGCTAAATATTCTAAAGGATCACCAACATTAGCCATCTTTAACTCTTCTCTTCCATTTGTAGAATTTGATCAAACCCTTAGGTTGACAAGATCATGGCTCTGATACCACTGTAATGTCCCCAATTAAAATATTTTAAACAAGAAATATATTCTTCAATTTGAGCAAATCGGGTATTTAATTTACTAAAAATTGTACCAAATCAACATAAGATTGTTTCCAGCTATAATATGATGCCTAATACCACTGTAATGTCTCTTGCTGGAAAATATTTCAGGTTTTATATAATAAATAATATCTCACTTAAAAATATTGCAAACCCTCAACAAACAACAAAATCGGGTATGAATTAATCTTCTCCAATATGTACAAATATGACTCAAGAATGTGATCAATTACCATATGATGATATTTTACTGATTTTAACATGAAAACTATATCATATTTTCTATTATAATATGTTGTTCGCAACAAGCAACAACAACAAAAAAATACAAGAATGACCCTAAAGTTGCAAACCAAAATAGCACCCAAATTGATGTTAAAAACAACACAACCAACTAATCCAAACTCTAAAACTCATAGCAGCAATAACACATTCAAATATGACCTTGGAACAAAGTTTTTTTCTGCTAAAAGATACCACAAAAAAACAAGAATCACACAACTCACTTAATATCAAAACATCACATTAAAACCACATTAAATTGAATTCGTTGAAGCACATTGATAGACCCTGAGTGAATTTTCACCTAGAGACCATCAAAACCACTACCTTCAAGTCTCAAACTCCTTGGTTTATCAACCTTGGATTTTTTTCTTCTTCGGTTTCCTAGCCTCAAAATAAAATATCACAAATGAAAATAGCATGCATAGAATGAATGGGAGAGATGATGGAGAGCAAAGGGAGCGGGAAGAGGAGTGGAGGGGGAATTTTGAAATCTAGAGATGATACAGGTGAGGAAGGAGACAATTCCAAGGAGGTGGATGGATCACTAGTGGGAGGTGACTTGTGGCTAGGCAAGTTGATGATTTTGTGTTTCTAGGTTGCGGCGGTTTGGTGCTGGCTTTTGTTGTTTTCCAGTCAGCTAGATGTGTTGTGGAGTAGGTTATTGTCATCCAATTAGGACACAACAATTTTTTTTCTTGATGTTGGGTGCCCTCTTTGCTACGGGGCAGAGGAGACAAATGGTTTACTAGTGTGAGGTGACTTGTGGCTAGGAAAATTGTTGTTTTCGTGCTTTTAGGTTGTGGCGGCTTGGTGTTGACTACTATTGTTTCTATTTAGTGCAGCTAAAATCATGGGTGCTTTGGAGGCTCTTTCTTGTGATCTTTTCTGCATACTTTTCTTCTTGAGGGTTTCTTCCTTGTTTTCTTTTATTAGAGGGAATTTTTTGTTGTCTTTTCTCTCTAATGAAGTTGTTTCATTCTCTTTGCTTGTACGGAGGATTCTTGATTTGAAGGGATTTAGCGCGAGCTTCTTGCAAAGGTTTATTTTTTGTTGTTGATTTCTGACTAGATTATTTCCTTATATTTTAACCTAGTATTCTTTGTGGTTTATGGAAGTTTTTGTGGCCTCCTTTGTTTTTTTGAAGCTTATGAGGAAAAAAGGGGGAAATATTATTCTAATTGGTACTATCTTATTGGTGGTTGGGATATGCTTATTGTCTTTTCTTTGGACCCAATTATGTGAGCTAGTTGTTTTGTTTTCAACTTCTTACTACTGGTAATTGAAGCTTGTGATTCCAAGGGATGTTGGGTTATCCCTTTCCTATGAAGTTCCTTTCCATTGGGATTCTCAGCTAGTGTCTCCTATTGAGGGGGAGATTGTTCCTCTTGAGGTGGAACCATCTTCTATTGAGGTGGAGATGGATGTTGTTGGGTTGGCGAGAAGATCTCCTCCCTTATTCTGGTTCCTATTGAGGTGGAGCTTGTTTGGGTTGGAGAGTTGTGGCTTTGGTGGTAAGGGGTTTCTCTTCATCCTCTCCTATAGAGGGGAGTCCTCTCCTTTAGAGATGGAGGTTGGGTTGGTTGACTAGGTGGAATGGTGTTGTAGGGAAGTTGATGCTTTTCATGTGATTGGTGTTGCACAAAAGTTGATGCTTTGTATATTTTTACTATGTGGGGTTTGATGGTGATCTACACCATTAATATGTTTTTCTCTTTTGGCTCATTGGTGTCTTCCCTAAGTGTTTCAATGTTCTTGGACGCAAATGTGGATGTTTTGAGAAGTTGGTTTGTTGAATCCTGGATGATTCAGGCGGTGCTTAAGTGTATCTAAGGGTTTAAAGTCTCAATCAAAACCTATTTGTAAAAGGGTTTAAGGCCCCTTCAAAACCTGTTTCACGCAACTCATGTAGTCTTTTCTTTCTCTTTATGGCTACTATTTTTTAGGCTATTGATGGTCTGTGTCTTTTATTTTAGGCAACTCTCTCTTTGTTCGGGTTTTAGGTCCTTGTAAAACCTATCTATATTGGGTTTCAGGGCCCATCAAAACCTATTTTACCCATAATCAAAAAATTGCATAGAATGAATAAAACTTGAGAACCAAATTTTATCATATTTAATTTCATTTACAAAAACCAAAGTGGAGCCCAAAATCCCACACCCAAGTTGGAAATCTTGCATGCAAGCTTCATTAGTTTCCTTCATAAGTTACCCAATGCAAGCTACCATATGTTAGGAATTGCAGGCAAGAACATATCAATTAAGTGTACATTTATAGTTAATGCACAATAGAATTAAAATAGAGGAATTTAAAGAACACACATAAACAAATTGCAATGAAAGAAAAACACCAATTTAATGTGGTTCACCCAAAATTGGGCTACGTCCACCAACAACAGAGTCTCTTATATTATTTAAATCAAGCAAATGATATTTACAAATACATGCAGCAACTGTTGCAACTTGCAACAATGAAACAAAGTCATAATCCACTTCCTTGTTTTTCTTGCACACTGTGCTACATGCACTTGAAGCAACAAAATGTGTTTACTATCATAAAACCTACAACCAATTGCTAACCACTGCTTACATGACCTGTAGCAATGAAAACTAAATACCGTACGACTTTCTACATTCCCACACACCCACATTAGCAAACTTTTCAACTCATGCCTCTTGGAATTCGTGGCTATTTGAATCCCATGTGCAACTGTTCAAATTTGGGTCGTTTGCTAACTAATTTCCACACATTAATAATTGTATTTCAATTAAACTTTGGCAGTGAACTTCCTTGGAAACGTTGCCCCTAGACCCCCACCATGGGCTCTACCCTTGGGCCTCACCAGGGGGGTGGTACCCCCAGACCCCGCAAAAGGGGCCCTTGCCCCTTTTGATTCCCTTGTTAGTTGATTTGGGGGAAAAACACACTGACAAGTGTGGGGAAAATTAAGCCTTTGAGTTTGATAGGCTCCACAATACAACACCATGTGTCGTTCAAAGTCTTGTAACTTAATTTTCCAAAAATACTCCAAAATAACTCCTCCAAATTTTCAATGCCCCATTTGGGCCCATAAAAATAAAATTAAAATAAATATTAATTTATTCCCCAAATATGATTTTATAAATTTACCTTGAAAATCCAATTTGCTCAATTTGTCCGTAGATCCTGATTGGCAATTTTGAAAACCAGGTTTACTAAAAATAGTAAATGTTATTTTTAGAAAAGGGACATTACATCCATATTTTTCAAAGGGATTTTCCACCATAGATTCCCCTTTAATATTGGGCCTCTCTTCATCAACCAACCATTTGAGGACACTTGTTCTCCTCTTATTCTCCCAATGGTCTCAACGAATTTGAGACCTTAATCTCTACTATTGATCTCATCCATCAAATCTTATAGCCTACAATTTATAAATTGAGGCTAACTCGAGTCATTGCCATCAAGCCTTAAAATGCAACCTTATGTTTCGAGTTAATAAACATCCATAATCCTTGAGCACAACCACCATACCATGGTGCAACAAAGGTTAATTTGGTGAGCATTTTATATGTTATTCTCAATGTTTGCTAACCCTTTTGCTTTATCTTGAGTGTTGCATTTGGATTATGAGTAGAATAAGCTAATAATTATATTAGTTTATCCTTGCATCGTCCATTTTTTATGTACACAAATCTCATGATACTTATACATATTACAGGATATGCAAGACCTCAAAGGATATACTTTATTTTCATACATTTTCTCTTTGATGCATAATTTTATTGTTTTTTTTTTTAATTTATTGCATTTACACTCCATTTCTTTTTCATTGAACTTTTAGAATCATGTTCTATTTGTTTTATATACTTTTATAAAACTTTACGTAAATATCAATATTTTGTCTTACCTTATAATATACTAAAAATGTTTTTATATACAATTAAATGACAATTTAAAAAAAAAAAAAACTCTAAATCATTATACCAATTTTAATAATAAAACACAAATCATAAAAATAATCAACCTCTTTAAACTAAATACTAAAAGTTAATTAGCAAAAGTAAAATAAAAACTCTATATAAAGAAAGACGCAATGATGTCCACCAGTCAAATCTAAAGCATTTTGCATTAGTAAAACTTCTTAAATATATAATTAACCTTATTTCAAAATTGTAAAGCATAGTGGGACGGAGGCCTAGTTTGATTGGCTAAAGCATGTTGCACACAAGAGTTCCTCAGTGCTCATGAGGTCTAGTCTCCCCCGTACAACAGATGCACTACAGTTGATAAAGATCCCAAAAATTAAAAATTTGTATGGTTAATGAATAAAGCGTGAAATCTAAAGCATGAATAATGAGTTCCAAGTATTTGCAAAAACAAAAGCAGCGAGACACGGAATTTCACTGTCGATAATTACATAGAAATGCGGTCAAAAAGCATTGGGTGGGTAACCAACTATCCCCACCAAACACAAAAAGATACCTAATAAAGCGTGCAAAAGGTGGGCTGCCCGGCTCCTCATAATTAATTAAAGGAAATAAAATGGATTATTCACGCTAACGTTTAAAATTATGATGCATCTACATTTTCAAGGCCTGCCATTCAACGTTTAAATAAATATTTAAAGTCATAAAAGCTTTTATGAACATTTAGAATTTTATTAAAAAAATTGAGAATGTTTTTACATTTAATTATTTAAGAGTTTTTTTTGTCCCTATAGATCACTCCATCACTATTATGGTAAGAAACAAATTAAAACTCTTATACAATTATAACTACAAATTTTTCAAACTTTTATAAAATTATTTTTTTAGAGCAACAAATTCGCATGAAATAAAAGTAATATTAAATTTTATAATAAATAGTAAAAAAATGAAAAGTAATTTCATTAGTGTAGTGGTTATGCCTAGAATAGTTATTTATATTTTTTTTCCTTATAAATTATTAAAAAATAATAATTTATTTTATTGTGAAAAATAGAATTTAGGAGGGAGGATCTAATGGTTGTTTTTATGTTAATAATTGTTATGATGTTGTATAGCAAGGGGCTTGTGGTTTTTTACTATTCTCGATTATTTGTGAAGTTAAACACTAGTAATTGTTATAGTTGTACTTAGAAAATGTGTAAGAAATAGTAATTTTTTCAATTTATATCAAAGAAACAATCAATTATATGGGGATAGATAAAGTGTACAACAATACATGCCTTGGTACACATGTTTCAGTATGTAGGCACATCAACTATGTTTGTAAACTATCATATAACCTTCTTGAGAGTAGAAATCAAACTCTATATAAAAGCTACTTTTTTATTATTGGTTGTGGATAGTAAAGGGTGAAGGTCATATTAGTAAAATAAATTTCTAAGATACATTGAATAATTCTTTGCTAAAAAAAAGTCTTTTCATTATTTGTAATCACAATCTCTCAAATAAGAAATGGAAAAATGATTCAATTGTAAGAGTATGTGCTAATTATTGACCTTAACACCTTAACTAAGAAAATAATAGGTTCTTCATACTTTAAGAAATAATAATTTGTATCTAGCTAATAAAATTATAATGTTGTGATGATGGGTGAAATTGGGCCTATTCTATCACATCTCCACATTTAGAAAGTCCCATCAAGGCATTAACTTCACATTTACATGGAATTTTGTTGTATAAAGTAAACATCAATTAATAAAGGTGTAAGTTTATTAAAGTGGGGACTCAGACAAGATGTTTAAGTGTCTTAAAGAGGAAAAGACAATAGTGGTCCATGTGAATGATCTTATAAGTTCCAATCTAAGGAAGAAAATATCTCTCACAAATGTCATAAAGAAATTTTTATAAATTTTAGTGGAATTAATATTATAAATTTTAGTGTCATTTTATTTGTTGAGGATTAAATGGTTATGTATTTACTAATGTTTTTGTAATATCACAAGCCTAGGTAATATTAAAGATGTAATAAATGTTGCATGAATGCATATGGAAATTTTTTATTAATAAATTTTACACTAGTATATTAGTAAAATAAGGGATTAGTGCCTAAAATATTTAAGGTAACATGTGGGGAATGGTGATTTTTAAATCATATACACAAGCTTCAATCTCAGAAGAGGAGCTTCTTGTAGTGTGCATGCAAACATTTTAAGGTAAGGGTTGAACTTATCACAATGCATAAACTTAATCCAACTCCTATTTATTATCATGGATGCACCTTGACACAACAAGTTAACTAGATAAACAATACAATCCCACCTCCGTGTCCTTGATGAACTCTACCCTATATTAGCCAAATTTTAAAAACAAGTTATGTTAATGGATACTCCATGAAAGAGATAAAGTAGACTCTATAATCATATTGTAAAGGTATTCAATGGTTGTGTGCATTTCTTAACATGTCTTTTCTATTGCTAATTAAATTTTATTGAATTAATAATGTTCATGAGGATGCACATTTCCTATGATTACATTTTTGTTTTAATTGAGTAATGTCAAATTAGGATCTATAAAGATTTGTAAGTGTTTTTCATTTTATTATTAAATCCCAATAACTTTATTTTTTCACTAATATTTCTCAACTTATTCTAGTTGAGCTTTCATTCACTACTGGAATCTAGAGGATTGTGCAAAATGACAAGGGGAAGAAAGAACCCCTAGTTCCTTTCCACAAGTTATTAATGGTGGATGTTTTTCCATAAAATCATTTTTACTATAGGTGTATTAGGGGAGCCCAATGAAATATATTTAGAAGTTGGGAAGGAAATATATAAGGGGTGTGGAGCAAGAAGTAATCATGCTTCTTGCAATTGAAATTTTGGCAGCGGGCTAGAGGAGGGAATGAATATTTCATGCAAGGGAAAAGGAAGAGGATGTTAGTAACCTAATCCATTTGTGTAAAGTTGTGGTGTGAGATCTACATGAACCTTAACTCCTTGTTCCAAATTTCTTTTTTTGAGTCCTTGTTTGGAGAAAAGTTATAAATTAGGACCCTATTGTATCTCCAAATTGGAAGGAGTTGAAGATATATTATTAATTTGGCTTGGATGAGGGGTATGAATATTTTTGGAAGAGGAAGCATCATGAGAAGGAGAACCAAATCCTTTGCAAGGATGTTGATCCATGTTATGTGATGGAATATGGGTTGAAAAGGAATTATTATTATGTATAACTAATGGTTGGGGATGAATTTTAAGGAGCTCTCTATGAGAGAAAGAAATCATATTGAATGATGTAATGATAGGTTTTATAGATTCTTGGTAGAGATGGGGGATATAAGTTGTGTGGAGTGAATTTTCGTTTGTGTCTAAGCTTCATGAGTGGTATTTGCATACAAATTATTTATTTATATTTATCATGGTGGTGATAGGAAGGTTAGGTGAATGAAGATTGGTTAAGTTAGTGTTAAAAAAGTTGTGAATGATCACATCCTCTTGCACCAAGATATCCTCTCTAGGAGGAGAGATATTGGGAGAGGGAAAACATGAGATTCATCATTGCTTGGAGGAAGGTTACCAAAGGAAGAAAATGAAACATCAACCAAGAATTTTAGAGAAGAGAATTTTTTTTAAAAACAATTAGACATATTGAAAGAAAAGTTCTTTTCCTTCTAAAGCAAGAATGAAACAAATCGGATCTAGAACTATTTTCTCCCCTTTTCTATTCTTAACCTTAGAGAAATTCAATAAATATTGAACACCACTCATCATATGTGCATCCTACTCAACCAATAGAACATATGTGAGTTCTTAAAGAGAGATACAAAATTATCTGACCATACAATATGCTAACTAAATGTGATGTCCTTGCTACTGAAATTGTCATAGAATTTTTGAAAGCAACATTGCATAAACTTTGTAGAATGTGTGCAATCATCACTAATATAAAAATGATACTCCCTCAAGATTTTCTACCTTCCTCTATATTAATAGGTGCATGAAATAATTCTATATACACAAATATAAAAACCTAAGTGGAGTTGCAGTACTTGTGGTTGTATATAATTATATGCAAAGTCTACAATAGAATGATGATATAAAGAGAAAATGCATTCTTACATAACTTGAATGACAAATACAAAAATCAAGATTTATGCACATGTCTTTCATATTCATACATTATATTCTCCCAAAAAATGAACATAAATTGATACACTAATATTTTTCACTCACTAATTCAGATCATCTTTCCTCACCATATTTTAGAATGTATGTCACTAGCTTATATTTTCCAAAACTTATCAGTTCATTTCCAACTTCATGTGTATTCTCCATGTGTACATAATCTCTTAAACATTGAAAATCATTAAATAACTATCACATGTTCCATCCAAACATGATTTCTTGTAAAATAATTAACCGTCTATTCTTTCACATAATTATTTTTATCAAGAGGGGTAAACGATTTTGATCTGGAGCTATGAATTGGTGAGGTCACAAACGTGTTGAAAATGGAAGTAATTATGTAGCTTTAAAACTTGTAAAACTATTATACTATAGATCTAATTAAGTATTATTTGTTACAATTTCTTTGTGTATGATTATTTGTTTAGATTCATTTTAACATTTGTAGAAGTAGATAGAAGATTGTAGAAGAATAAGACTAGAAGATAGAAGTGACACAACATATATCATGGAGAAACCCTTTCAGGAAAAAACTCCACCACTAGAATTAATAGTGCTTGTATTATTTAAACTTAGAACAAGATTAGAATAATTCTTTATCAATCATTGCTTGAGATGCTTCTTTTTCCTTCAACAATTCTTCTTCACAACCTGTAATAAATTCTAATAAAACTCTCTTCAACTTGCTGCAATTTATAGACAATAATGAGCAAAGAGTTTACAATTACAAAGCACAAAGCTTATCTCACAAAATGTATTCCTATTCTTTGCAAGTATATTTATTCCATGAAAAACAATATCAAACCAAGTCCTTCATCAATTTGGGCATCCAAAACTGTAGTTGTAATGTGCCCAAGGTGAGTCCAAGTCAATCTCTGTTAACTGAAACATATCTATCCACCATTCATGCAAATATCATGCATGATTGATCATCCCCTATTAACTGGAAGTAGTCACCTGTTATCTATCATGCAACTCAATTCATTAGCATGCAATTCAAGTCAACTGAAGTCAACTAACATGCAACTCAAACTAACTACATGCAACTGAATTGAACTGAACTAAATTGAATTGAATTGATATTGATACTGAACTGAACTGATCTAAACTAAACTGAACTGAACTAAAATCCATGCATGTAAACATCAATCCCTAACTTCTAGGATCTTTACATGCATTATTGAAGTGTTATCTTTTTTTCCAAACAATTAACTTAACTCAAGGTGGGTTCTACCTTCCATGTGGGTTCCCCATGTGCTCCTATTTTGTAGGAGCTCTTCTTGGGCATCCCCACATGTTCTTATCATTTAGAATTAATTACAAATGTCAATTTACATGTTCATTTCATTTGAATTTAATATTTTTCTAATCCTATTCTTGGGGAACACTTTCCAAGGACTTAGGAGATACATGAAATATGTTTAGGATTGCAATTAAATGGCATCCTATTCCCAACATTCTTCCACTTGACATTATACATTGCAATTATTCTAAACAAGGAATCATTATTATAAATCAAGTACAAGACTAAAGACCAATGTCCTTCCTGCACCAGCTAATCAATCCATGCCAGCTTCAAATGCAACCTGCATAATCATAAAGCTCGAATCAAATGATTAATACTCAAAACCAAGAGAACTTATCTGTAGGAACTAGTTTCGTAAGATAATCTGCAACATTAATCAAAGTGTCAACTTTCTCAATTAATACCTTCCCACTCTCAACCATTTCTCACACAAAGTGATATTGAACATCAACATGCTTAGTACAAGCATGATACATAGGATTTTTGGCTAAACAAATAGCATTTTGACTATCACATTCAAGTTTAACTTACTTGCAATTAAAACCAATACCTTTCCCAAGTCTTTGTAACCAAACTGCCTCTTTGGAGGAATGTGAAACCTCCGAGTGCACATTGAACTCACGTCCAACCAAGGTGTAGGCTTCTCGGTCTTTACTATTGAAAAAATATTTTGTTACAAGTAACCATTCCAACATATATCTCTTACCATAAGAGAACTCAAGCCTCACCTATTTCTCCAAGTATCCATGAGGACCTGTAACCAACCAATCCATGCCAAACTCCAAGTGCAACATAGCACTATCATGAAGTAATCAAGTAAATGATTAATGTACCAATACATAAGAGAACTACACAAGATCAATGCCAAAGCTCCAATCATGAATCAGGAACATAAACATGATAACATGTGTTCTAACCATCTCCTCCGAGGATATCACATGCATCATAACATACATAAAAATCCTAGTCTCAAGAGAACAAGTACCATGCCAAACTCTAAACATGTATCAAGAGTAAACCATGACATAATAGCAACCACTCTAAACCAAGAAAAAACATATCCCCAATCACATGAAGATAACCTTACCAATGATACATCAACGTCATTGCCAACATCTCCCATTGAACCGTGGTATGAGATACACATGGCATCATGACTACCATCTTCTTCATGAAGATCACTCTTTAACATCAAGAAAAGAGTCATCACTAACATTTTTACATGAAATTATCAATGCATGATTACCGTCATCTGAGGATTCCTCTATAGAAGAATCATAACTCTTTTTCTTGTTCTTACAATCCTTCTTCACATGTCGTGGTTTCCCACAGTTTCAACACTTTACCTTACTCTGTTCTTCTGACTGACCCTTCCCTTCCTTGTCTCCCTTAGGTTCCTTTTTCTCAGGCTTACCTTTTACAAACAAGGGATCTTGGTTTTTTCTTTTAGACTTCCTTCTCATCTCCTTTGATAGAAAAGTAGGAATTATATAGTCCATCTTCAAATCTACACCGCTACCACTAATAACAAAAATTAGATTTTCCAAAGATTCTAGTAAAGAACAAAGTAACAAAATGCATTTATCTTCATCTTCTAGCTTTACATCTACAAATGCTAACTAACTTAGAATCAAATTAAAAGCATTCAAATGATTTGCAACAAAATCACTATCTTTCATCTTTAAAGAATACAATTGTATTTTCATATACAACTTATTAGTAAGACTTTTAGTTTGATAAATATCACCTATTCTCTTCCATAATTTATATGTAGTAGTTTATTCTAAAACATTCAAGAGAACAACATTAGCAAGATATAATCTTATGGTCCCTCTTTCCTTCTTATCAAGCTTAGCCCAATCCTCATCTAACATCGTTGTAGGTGACTTTGTCTCATTACCAACAACTAACCACTGATCTCTCTCTTCATTCAAATAGATCCTCCATTTTTAGTTTCCACATCTAATAATTAGATCCATTGAATCTTTCAATATCTAAACGAGAATTAAAACTCATTGTAACAAACTTATTTTCCAAAATCAGCAATAACACAATAGTAAAAGCTCCCACTACAACCAAAAAACCTTCAAACTTTTAATAGAAAGGTGTTCCAAACTCTACCCAACCATTAGCTTTGATACCAAATGTTGAGAATGGAGGCAATTATGTAGATTTAAAACTTGTAAAACTATTATACTATAGATCTAATTAAGTATTCTTTGTTACAATTTCTTTGTGGATGATTATCTGTTTAGATTCATTTTAACATTTGTAGTAGACAAAAGATTGTAGAAGAATAAGACCAAAAGATAGAAGTGACACATCATATACCATGGAGAAACCCTTTCGGGAAAAACTCCACCAGAATTAATAGTGCTTGTATTATTTAACCTTAGAACAAGATTACAATAATTCTTTATCAATCACTGCTTGAGATGCTTCTTTTTCCTTCAACAATTCTTCTTCACAACCTGCAATAAATTCTGATAAAACTCTCTTCAACTTGTTGCAATTTATAAACAGTAATGAGCCTTGTAAACTCCAAAGAGTTTACAATTACAAAGCACAAAGATTATCTCACAAAACCTATGCCTATTCTTTTCAAGTAGATTTCTTCTGTGAAAAACAATGTCAAACCAAGTCCTTCATCAATTTGGGTGTCCAAAACTGAAGTCCTAACTCAACGTTGATTACAAAGATATCTTGTAAGCTTCTCCTCATAGTTGGTGCCAAAGAATGGGCCCACTTAACTTAGCCTTATAAAATATCTTATCATGCAAAAGTGTTAACTCCAAGGTGCCCAAGGTGAGTCCAAGTCAATCTCTGTTAACTGAAACATATCTATCCACCATTCATGCAAATATCATGCATGATTGATCATCCCCTATTAACTGAAAGTAGTCACCTATTATCTGGCATGCAACTCAATTCATTAGCATGCAATTCAATTCAACGGAAGTCAACTAACATGCAAACTCAAACTAACTACATGCAACTGAAGATAATTGAACCATAACTAAACTAAATTGAACTGAGCTGAACTGAAATAAACTAAACTGACACTGACACTGAACTAAACTGAACTAAAATGATTTGAACTAAATTGAACTAAACTCCATGCATGTAAACATCAATCCCTAAGTTCTAGGATCTTTACATGCATTATTGAAGTGTTATCTTTCTCTCTAAATAGTTAACTTAACTCAAGGTGGGTTCCACCTTCCATGTGGGTGCCCCATGTGCTCCTATTTTGTAGGATCTCTTCTTGGGCGTCCCCACATGTTCCTATCATTCAGAATTAATTACAAATGTCAATTTACATGTTCATTTCATTCGAATTTAATCTGTTTCTAATCCTAGTGTTGGGGAACACTTTCCAAGGACTTAGGAGATACATGAAATATGTTTAGGATTGCAATTAAATGGTATCCTATTCCCAAGAAAATGGGGGACCTCATCCCTACTATAAATTCTCAACAATTACACCCCAATGGGGTTTGAACCTTTATGGCAAGAATAACAACACAACAATTTAACAATCATGCCATGCCACTATTGGCTATTCTTTCACATAAAATTATTTAAATGAAATATCTTACTAATATAGGTGGAGCTTCTATCATACAATCATGCAAAATCTTATTAGTATGAAAATTTGTACATATATATGTCAAAAATATCATAATATAAATTAGAGAATTCAATGTGGAATCATCAACAAAAAGTTGTGTCTATGTGATTTATTTTGACATAAAAAGTTTTTTTCATTTCAAAATACCTTACTAATTTTTATTTGAGGATAAATCTCTACAAATTTGGAAAAAAGTTGTGTTTGAGTCCTATCCTAAAAATGCTTTGGATATGGCTCACAGTTTGGACAACCAATTCTAATTTTTACATCTTTTTTATTAGGTGATACTCTTATGTTATTTTTCAAAAAAAAATCAATTAGAGATTTTAAGGTTTCAACTATATGATTTTATCTTTTTGTGGTAGTCTATCAGATAGTTCTCATATTTCATTACTATTTGGGCCTAAAACTCTTTTATGCCTCCCAACATATTTCGTTGGTTCTTTTGTACTTATTTTTAGTGCTTGACTTGTTTTATTTATTAAGTGACATTTATTTGTTTGATTACTTACTATAGTCGATATAATTGCATGACATGTAACATTACCATCTTTAATATGTGAGGTCAAATACACTCTTCCATATGTATTGATTATATTACTTAAAATAGATTTTTCACCATTAGTATTTGATGTTTTTAGGCCAACTATCTTGATTATGAGTCTAAACCTAATATTTGTTATCATTTCAACAAAAAATTGACATTCCTATTTCATTTAAGTTTTTTTTTTTTTATGAACATTTCTTCTAAAATTACATTAATGAATCTTATCAACTATTGGTTTCTAAATCTTCTCATCAATTTCAATTAAAAGCTTAAGTTTTTTATGTAAAATTCTAGGAGGTGTTCTCAATGGTAAAGTTGTTTCATTACATAAATTTGTTTCATTAAATAAATTTGGTCCATATTCAAAATTTGGTATATTTACTATGTTTTCAATAGGTTGATTAGTTTGTGTAACATAATAATTGATTGTTTCATAATTTAATAATTCAATTAGCATTTACATAATTTTGATGGAAAAAAGGATGTACCTTGAACTTTGATATTTAATTTATTAATTACACAATTTTTTTGTATTTGTTTCCTTTATTTCTCCAAATTAAATTATCTTTCATGTCTTGAATATAGGCTTCAAGATCTAATTGAATTGGAAAATATTATAGATATTCATCTATGTAGTTTAACTTCTTATTTTCATAAATTTGTCTCATTCATTCTCTTTTCTTCATATTTCCTACTTCATGCTCATATAATGTTTAAGATTTTGGTTATTTCCTTGGCATGGTGTTGAATTATATATATCAAAAAGACATGTATAGTTAGGATGATGAATAAGAGATGGATATTAGACTCTAAATAAGACATAGAGGTGTATGGAGGATTTATGAATCTTGCAAGATTACTTTAGTTTTGAGTGTTATGTCTATGTTAAGTACCATGCAATAGTCATTTTAGAAAGGAGTGGTTCCTTAGACAACAATTGGGTGACATTCCAAAATTCTCTTGGATGATGAGATAAGGTATGGTACTAGTGATATTGGAATAAATATGGGTGGGTGTTATGGATGGTGGTAAATTTTGGAAGAGGTTTAAACATGTCATGACTGTAGTACCCCTCCATTTATGCTTATGTTTTCTGCTGATATGTTTTCACACTGTTAGACTATGATACTTTGTTTGGATATTTTGATCGCTAGTTTTGAGCAATAGTGGATTTATTCTGTGATATGATGATACATTGTATGGTGATTACTGTTTTCTGATATGCTTTGAGATAGCGTAGATGTTTATTTTAAGTTGATTATTGCTATGTATATGTCTTGGTGGACTAACTGTTATTTAATTCGTCAGTCTGATGTGACATGTATTGGTGTGGAGAACGGAATCACATCACTTATTTGCGAGTGCCCTGTGATGTCCATGATTTTCTTCGCACAGTGTGCCTGTACAATGGTCTATATATATATATGCATGTTATTGCTTGGTTGCAAGATTGCAGGTACATGACACCGACTCCACTTAGTTACTCAGGTCTGAGCGTGTCAAGACTCAATGGATACGTTGATTGGGAGGTAGTAGTTTGGTTTATCCTAGTCTAGTCTATAACCCGGTCACAGTACATCATCTATTTTAGTTCAGAGTCATAGGTTGCCTTGTACTTTTCCGTTTGGTTTAATTGCTTGAAAGGAAAAATGTCAATTTTAATAATAGTTTATTATGTTTTATTTACTGTTATTTAAATTAAATTTTAATGATAAAGAAATTAGTTTTGCAAGTTATTTAATTAATTAATTAGTTTGTTTGGTTAAATTGTTTGATCATAAATATTAAATTTATTTAATTAAATAAATTAATTAATTAAATTAAATTGTTTAAGTGTGTGAATAGTTTTATTTGAAATTAAATATTATTTTTGTGGAAATGGCATGCTTTATTGTTAACTATATTTACAATTTGAAAATTGTTAATTTTAAATAAATAAAATAAATGCATGCAATTTGAATATTTAAATTTAAAATTTAAAATGAATTGAATTCATGCAAATCTTGGAAGGCAAGATTGCCTAGAAGTGGTTAATAGATATTTTGCACTTCTCGACATGTGTGCAAGTTGCATTTATTGATTTTTGTTGAAGAATTGTTCACGGAGGTTAATTTGGATCTGGAAAAACACAGAGGGATGCTATTCTATTTTCTCTTCATGGGAAAAATATCAGTGCTTTTGCTTAATTTTTCTGTATATGCTTTTGGAATATTGTATACTTGTGGAAAATCTCTGGTTGCAATTTGGGTTTTGTTCTCGAGAAAAGATTTGGAAGGCTACAGGCAATAGAGGCTACAGAGGTTCTCATCACCAAACCAATTTCTAAAGCTTCGGTAAATCAGGTATTCTTCTTGTGGTTTTAATTTGTTGTATTGAAAGAATATCTGTGAAAGAAATCTCTTTAGTTTAAATCCTCTGTATTTTTCAAAAACATTTATTTACTGTGTATTCCCAGAATGGGATTTATTAAGTTTCTTTTCTTTCTAGAAAAATGAGTTTGTGTGAAAAGAAATTATTGAGATCATCTGGAAAATAAAATTTAATGTGTTATGTGAAATTTCCCTATTTCCCTTTTGAAACCCCGTTGAACTTTTGTAGAGTTTTCTAAAAACCCTCTGAAATTTTCCAGAAAACCCTCAGGAATTGTACTGGAAAACCCTCATGAATTGTATATATAAATATATATGTTTATATATATGTATATATATAACATATATATTATACTGATAAATTGAATTGTGAAAGAAACTTTTTTTTAAAACTTATGATTTTTTTTATTGAATTCATCGTACAAAATTAAAATCCGCAGGCGAAATTCGTCATAGTTTTATTTAAAAAAATATAATATAAATTTGTCATTTTATTTTTGTCTGTACTAAAATGGTGAAATAGATTTTTTAAAAAAAATTAAATACATAGGGGAGGGCCGAAACCCTCCCCACATATTACTGTGGTGGGCGCAGCCACCATGGCTGCGCATAGTAGCTAGTGGCTGCTGGGCGCAGCCCTAGCAAGGCTGCGTCCTCCCACAGGGAGGTTGCGGCTGCGAGCCTTACCATATATTTTGTTTAGTTTAAAAGTTTTCAATGCGTTTTTTTTTTGGTATTGTTTATAAATTCGAATTTTATTGAATATTCAATATAAATATAGGTATTGATTATAAATTCGGATTTTATTTAATATTCAATATAAATATTTATATATATATATATATGTATGAATATGAATATATATATGTGTAAATAAATATAATTAATTATATATATATATATATAAATTTATATATATATATAATTATATTTATTAAGATAGAAAAATATTTTTGATTATTAAAAATGCATGTGGAAATTAAGATTGAGAAAAAATAGAATATACTCTTAAGTGAAATTGAGAAAATCAAAGAAATAGGTTGAATGAAACAAATACTTTAATTATTTTCAGAAAAGATCTTTTATTGAGTTGATTTATATTCATGTTGTTTTCAAATTGATTTAAATGGATTTAGTAAATCTGAATACTAGATGTTTATATTCCTTATTTTCTTTTAAAATTGTACATCCTTTTATTGGGAAAATGGGAAATTATTTCGTGATTTAAAGTCTTCCAGTTGCAGTCTCTTTAAGGGAACAAATCTTACTATGGTTTCATGTGTATGAACAAACTAGGGTAGTGCACTTGATTTTTGTGTGAACAGTTTGTAATGTTCATTGTGAATTATCTAGTATTATATGTTAAATTTTGTGCATCTTGTCTACCCTAGATAGAAAACTTAGATTCCTTGTTATGTTTAGGGGAGTGGCTTTTTGTAAGGGCCGACACACAAAGTGGTGTCAGGGTAACTCACAAAGAGTTAGTAAGTCAGTGAAAACTAAATAACACAGTAGTTAGAATTAACATCTTTAACAAGATGTTTATGCCTCACTTATTGACTCTTGAGCTAGTTCAGTCTTGAGTATAAGATGAGAAGGCCTGGAATGGAAAATTGGTGTCTTGTTTCTTCAAGAGACATTCGATTCCGCAATAGTATGCAATAGGGGCCGGGTTTCGTAAGAGGTTACTAGGGTAGCCCATGTTGGGGGCCGGAACCTAGGAAGAAACACCAGGGTAACCTTTGCAACGTTGTGATGACACTCCACCTAAAATAATAGTTAACCTTTTGTATGTAGTACAATCAATTGTCTAAATCTAGAAGTAATGTAACCATCAGTTAGTTATGTACTTGTGTCTAGGGTTAGTAGATTATGTCTAGGTAACCATATTACTATCTCCTAGCATGGGGGGTGGACCTACAGGTACCACATGGTTGGGTGGAATGTGCACCTTACTCTGTTGGGACCCCAGTTTTGTGATCATGGCATCAAGAGCTTTATGGATGGAGAGCTCGCACTTGGAAACTTATGTGTACATCTTCTTTGTAAATTGTAAATCTTGTATTTGAAAACATCCCTCAATTGTATATGAGGTGAACATTGTAAATGTAAATGTAATTATTATTGAACTACCTCATCAGATGGATGAGTATTGTATTATTTTATCAAATGCAATGTATGAAACATGTTAGTACTTTATATTATCTTGAATGGTATTTCAAATGTTATGCAATGTTTATCTTTAATCTTTATGTTAATTAATATGTGCAATGTGAAATACTAAAGTCGTCTATGGAAACTCAAAGTAGTGTAACGTCGCGTAACTTAATGAATGTATGCAACTAATTAACTTAATTATTATATTTTTAAAAAAAAATTATTTCACCTTTATACACAATTGCTACATTCCTTAGGTTATTATGACGGGGCATTACAGATTGGTATCAGAGCCAAGGTTACAAACACTGGACGCTTTGGGTAATCGCGAGCCCATTAGGTTGACCTAGTACGTAGTGTCACAACTATTAGCCTTGGTTGAATAGTATCTAAGACTCATTATTGTTATGTGTAGGAACATGCCTAGGCGAGGTGGAAGAGGTTGTGGTAGAGGTCGAGGTGGAGGCCGAGGGCCAATCCCTCAGGTTACTCCCCCTTTGAGCCCTCATCACAGTGATCAGGCAGAACAGTTGGATTAGAGGAATGAGGGACAGAATCCTAAACAGTCAGGAGTAGAGGGTTCACAGATTCATCCTTTATTAGAGGAGGTCCTAGCTCGACTTGGACCTAGACAAGAGGTTGAGTAGGAGGTTGTTAGAGAGAGAGATAGATCTCCTAGGAGAGTAGATGACTCAGCACATCAGGATGCTATTACTGTAGGACACATGAGGGATTTACTGAGGGCACGCCCTCCTACATTTGATGGTATAGGAGGTGGATTAGAGGCTGAGACCTGGCTACTAGATTTGGGTAGATGCTTTTCCATGCACCCTTATGGTAGCAATACCCGTGTGAGATGCGCTATTATGCATTTGAGAGGATTCGCCTCTACTTGGTGGTGCCTGGAGGAGCAGAAGCTCCATTTAGATATTGGGTCAGTGTCTTGGGAGATGTTTCTCGAGAGGTTTAGAGCATGGTTCCTATCAGAACACTGAAGGCAGCGACGGGCTGACGAGTTCCATGATCTACGTCAATTGGATCTTTCTGTAGAGCAATATGAACATAGGTTCTATGAACTCAAGCAGTATGTTGGTATTGGCAATGATGAGCCTATGCTAGTACAGCACTTCATCAGGGGTTTGAACACCCGCATTAGTGGTGGTGTCTGAGTCTTTGAGCCAAAGACTATGGAAGTTGTGGTGGAGAAGGCTCACATAGTGGAGGAGAACCTTGTTATGGTGTTAGGTGGTCACACAGGAGTGCAGATTGGTAGTGCACCTAGAGCAGGTTTTAGTCCACGGGGTGGATAGGCATAGACAGGTGGTTCCTCTAGGAACCAACAGACACCCACAAAGGGTGGGCACCAACAACAACAATGAACACCTCAAAAGAACAATAATCCACAACCACAACAAGGTAATAGTCCTCAAACAAGAAAGGGTCACAACTAGTGGCACAACAAGTGCAATAGGTAGGATCAGCCTGCGTAGAGTGCTTAGTCTACTATGAGTAGGGGTAGTTTCCAGCAATCCAATGCACCTTCGGGTGGCAGAGGATTCAGTAGAGGCACTGGTTGTTACTCGTGTGGATAGCAGGGACACATAGCTAGGCAGTGTCCAATGAGAGGTTCTACTGGTTTCGGGCCTCGACCTATAGTTTCAGAGCCTACAGTGGGTGATGCAGGACAATCACATACAGTATATACTGCGGTTAATGACTACCAAGCCGATCACCAGAACACAGTGGTCGAGACTTCAGGTAAGTTACATGGTGTTAGTGTTTCCATTCTTTTTGATTCCAGATCTACCGACTCCTTTATTTCACCGACCATCGTAGATCGTTGTGGTCTTGTGGCGGTAAAGCAAGGTGGTAAGTGGCAAGTTGAATTTGCCTTAGGGGTGAAAGTAGCGGTAGAAAATTTAGTACATAATTGTGAACTTGAAATTGGAACGTTAACTACCTTAGTAGATTTATATGTTACACCTTTAGGATCGTATGACATAGTACTAGGTATGGATTGGCTAGCATCTCATCATGCTGTGATTGATTGTTGACTTAAGATAGTTAGTTGCATTAATGATTTAGGTGCGAAAGTGGAAATCATAGGTGTTCAAAGATCTATCTCTTTGCGGATGATATCTGTTATGCAATTAAAGAGATGTCTTTGTCAGGGATGTCAACTGTTTGCAACAATAGTTACTGATTTAGAAGAAGGTGAGAGTCGAGAGGTATCTCTTGATGATCATCCTATTCTTAGGGAATTCGCTAACGTGTTTCCAGATGACATACCTGGAATGCCACCGAAGAGGGATATTGACTTTAGAGTTGACCTAGTTCCTGGAGCTGAGCCTATATCTAGAGCTCCATATAGAATGACGACTCAAGAATTGGAGGAACTTCGTATTCAGTTAGAGGAACTATTAGAAAAGGGTTTTATTCATCCTAGTGTTTCCCCTTGGGGAGCACCTGTTATCTTCGTAAAGAAGAAGGACAGATCTCTTAGGCTGTGCATTGACTATCGTCAATTGAACAAGGTTACGATTAAGAATCGTTATCCTTTGCCTAGAATCGATGATCTTTTCGATCAAATCAAGGGAGCTAATGTGTTCTCTAAAATCGATTTGAAATCTGGTTACCATCAATTACGTATAGCCGAAGCAGACATTCATAAAACTGCTTTTCGAACTCATTATGGGCACTACGAATTCACATTAGTACCGTTTGGGTTAACGAATGCACCATCAGTATTCATGAGTCTAATGAATGGTGTTTTTCATACATACCTTGATCGCTTTGTCCTGGTATTTCTTGATGATATTTTAATTTATTCAAGAAACATGAAGAAACATGAAGAGCACTTGATACAGGTATTGCAATGTTTAAGGGAAAATCAATTGTATGCGAACCTAAAGAAGTGTGATTTCTTTCAAACTGAGATTAAATATCTTGGACATGTGATATCTGGTAAAGGTATTATTGTGGATCCTTCAAAGATCCAAGCTATTGTAGATTGGCCCGCGCCTACTAATGTAGGTGAAGTTCGTAGTTTTATGGGTCTAGCTGGTTACTATAGGCGGTTTGTTGAGGGAATTTCTAGAATTGGTCATCCTATTACTTCTCTTCAGAGAAAAGGAAAGAAGTTTGTTTGGATAGAGCAATGTCAGTTGGCTTTTCAGACACTTAAAGAAAAGTTGACTAATGCACCTATACTGATTGTTCCTGATCCTACTAAGGATTTTGTGGTTTGCATAGATGCATCCTTAAAGGGTTTAGGAGCAGTTCTGATCTAAGATGGGTGTGTGATTGCTTATGAGTCTTGCAAACTCAAGGATCACGAATTAAACTATCCCACTCATGATCTAGAACTAGCTGTGGTAGTGCATGCATTAGTTCGGTGGAGACATTTCTTGTTAGGTCATCGTTTTGAACTTCATACTGATCACTGTAGTCTACAATAAATTTTCACACAACCTAATTTGAATGCTAGGCAGAGACGGTGGATGAAATTCTTGTGTGAGTACGATTTTGAAGTGAGATATGTTCAAGAAAAGGAGAACATAGTGGCTTACGCTCTTAGTCGTCGTCGTCATGAGATCTCAGCCACTACTCTCGAAGTAGATTTGAGAGGTCAAATTTTAGCAGCACTTCCTACTGATAGATTATATTATGAAGTAAAGTCAGAGATTGAATCTGGTAGACCTTTAGAAGGTCGATTTGCAAGGTATGTCCTAGAACTAGATGGTATATTATGGCATTTAGGTCGTATTTATGTACCACATTTTGACAGTCTTCGTACATTAATCATGACTGAAGCTCATCGAGCTCCGTATTCAGCTCATCCAGGAGTTAAGAAAATGCATGCCGATCTTTGGCAATTGTATTTCTGGCCTGGTATGAAACGTGATATCGCTGATTATGTATTGAGATGTCTTGAATGCCAGCGAGTCAAAGCTAAGCATCAACATCCTACTGGATTATGGCACCCACATCTCATTCTTGAATGGAAATGGGATATTATATTCGTTGACTTTATTGTTGGGTTACCTACGTCATCATGTCGACATGATGCTATTATGGTAACTATTGACTGATTGACCAAAGTAGCTCATTTTTCACTAGTACGATCATCATACAATGCTTCATCCGTAGCTAGGATATTCATGGAGGACATCATTAGATTACATGGGATTCCTCGTAGGATTATTTCGGATAGAGATCCCGTTTTCACTTTAGCCCTATGGACTTCATTACAACATGCTCTAGGTACACAGTTGAACTTTAGTTCAGCATATCATCCTCAAACTGATGGACAAACAGAAAGAGTTAACCAAATATTAGAGGATATGCTTAGAATGTACGTAATGGACCAACAATCACATTGGGAGGATTATCTGTACTTAGTAGAATTCGCTTATAACAACGGATATCAAAGTTCCATAGGTATGCTACCATTTCAAGCATTATACGGTCATCCTTGTCGAACTCCACTGAGTTGGGATCGACTAGAGGATAGAGTGTTACTTGGACCTGAGATGCTTCGTGATATGGAGCAACAGGTTGACCATATTAGAGAACATTTGATAGCAGCTCAGGATAGGCAAAAGAAATATGCCAATGTGCATAGGATAGACCGACAGTTTGTTGTTGGTGATAGAGTGTTTCTTCGAGTGCGACTGTGAAAGAGTCCAATCCGTTATGGAAAAGGCTCTAAGCTTGTGCCTCATTTCGTTGGGCCATTCGAGATCTTAGAGAGGATTAGTCCTGTGGCGTATCGACTCACCTTACCACCCAGTTTGTCTCGTATTCATGATATTTTTCATGTATCAGTTCTTAGACCATATCATCCTGACATTTCTCATGTACTTGATTAGAATGCATTACAGGTAGAGGACGGGCAGCTAGCTTTGGAGCCCATGGCCATTCTACAGCACCAGACGCTCGGTCTCAGGGGTCGAGACATTGATCAGGTGAGGGTCCAATGGGATCCTAGCCATGAGGCTTTTGCTACTTGGGAGGATGTGACACACATGAGGGAACTTTATCCCTATCTGTTCACAGGCTTTCAGGAGCAAACCTGATCCTAGGAGGGGAGGATGTAGTACCCCTCCATTTATGCTTATGTTTTCAGCTGATATGTTTTCACACTGTTAGACTATGATACTTTGTTTGGATATTTTGATCACTGGTTTTGAGTGATAGTGGATTTATTTTGTGATATGATGATACATTGTATGGTGATTACTATTTTTTGATATGCTTTGAGATAGCGTAGATGTTTATTTTAAGTTGATTATTGCTATGTATATGTTTTGATGGACTAACTATTATTTAATTCGTCAGTCTGATGTGACATGTATTGGTGTGGAGAACATAATCGCATCACTTGTTTGCAAGTGCCCTGTGATGTCCATGATTTTCTTCGCACGATGTGCCTGTACAATGGTCTATATATATATATGCATGTTATTGCTTGGTTACAGGATTGCAGGTACATGACACCGACTCCACCTAGTTACTCGGGTCTGAGTGTGTCAAGACTCAACAGATACATTGATTGGGAGGTAGTAGTTTGGTTTATCGTAGTCTAGTCTATAACCCGGTCACAGTACATCGTCTGTTTTAGTTCAGAGTCATAGGTTGCCTTGTACTTTTCCATTTGGTTTAATTGATTGAAAGGAAAAATGTCAATTTTAATAATAGTTTATTATGTTTTATTTACTGTTATTTAAATTAAATTTTAATGATAAAGAAATTAGTTTTGCAAGTTATTTAATTAATTAATTAGTTTGTTTGGTTAAATTGTTTGATCATAAAGATTAGATTTATTTAATTAAATAAATTAATTAATTAAATTAAATTAAATTGTTTAAGTGTGTGAATAGTTTTATTTGAAATTAAATATTATTTTTGTGGAAATGGCATGCTTTATTGTTAACTATATTTGCAATTTGAAAATTATTAATTTTAAATAAGTAAAATAAATGCATGCAATTTGAATATTTAAATTTAAAATTTAAAATGAATTGAATTCATGCAAATCTTGGAAGGCAAGATTGCCGAGAAGTGGTTAATAGATATTTTGCACTTCTCGACATGTGTGCAAGTTGCATTTATTGATTTTTGTTGAAGAATTGTTCACGGAGGTTAATTTGGATCTAGAAAAACACAGAGGGGTGCTATTCTATTTTCTCTTCACGGAAAAAATATCAGTGCTTTTGCTTAATTTTTTTGTATATGCTTTTGGAATATTGTATACTTGTGGAAAATCTTTGGTTACAATTTGGGTTTTGTTCTCAGGAAAAGATTTGGAAGGCTACAGGCAACAGAGGCTATAGAGGTTCTCATCACCAAACCAATTTCTAAAGCTTTGGGAAATCAGGTATTCTTCTTGTGGCTTTAATTTGTTGTATTGAAAGAATATATGTGAAAGAAATCTCTTTAGTTTAAATCCTCTGTATTTTTCAAAAACATTTATTTACTGTGTATTCCTGGAATGGGATTTATTAAGTTTCTTTTCTTTCTGGAAAAATGAGTTTGTGTGAAAAGAAATTATTGAAATCATCTAGAAAATAAAATTTTATGTGTTCTATGAAATTTCCCTATTTCCCTTTTGAAACCCCATTGAACTTCTGTAAAGTTTTCTAAAAACCCTCTAAAATTTTCCAGAAAACTCTCAGGAATTGTACTAGAAAACCCTCAGGAATTGTATATATAAATATATATGTTTATATATATGTATATATATAACATATATATTATACTGATAAATTGAATTGTGAAAGAAACTTGTTTTTTTAAACTTAAGATTTTTTTTATTGAATTCGCCATACAGAATTATAATCCGCAGGCGAAATTCGTCATAGTTTTATTTAAAAAAATATAATATAAATTCATCATTTTATTTTTGTCTATACTGAAATGGTGAAATAGATTTAAAAAAAAAATGTAAATACATAGGGGAGGGCCGAAACCCTCCCCACATATTACTGTGGTGGGTGCAGCCACCATGGCTGCGCACAGTAGCCAGTGGCTGCTGGGCGTAGCCCTGGCAAGGCTACGTCCTCCCACAGGGAGGCTACGGCAGTGAGCCTTACCATATATTTTGTTTAGTTTAAAAGTTTTCAATGCATTTTTTTTTTGGTATTGTTTATAAATTCGGATTTTATTGAATATTCAATATAAATATAAGTATTGATTATAAATTCGAATTTTATTTAATATTCAATATAAATATTTATATATATATATGTATATATGTATATATATATGTATATATATATGTATGAATATGAATATATATGTGTAAATAAATATAATTAATTGTATATATATATATATAAATTTATATATATATATAATTATATTTATTAAGATAGAAAAATATTTTTGTTTATTAAAAATGCATGTGGAAATTAAGATTGGGAAAACATAGAATATACTCTTAAGTGAAATTGAGAAAATCAAAGAAATAGGTTGAATGAAACAAATACTTTAATTATTTTTAGAAAAGATCTTTTATTGAGTTGATTTATATTCATGTTTTTTTCAAATTGATTTAAATGGATTTAGTAAATCTGAATACTAGATGTTTATATTCCTGATTTGCTTTTAAAATTGTACATCCTTTTATTGGGCAAATGGGAAATTATTTTGTGATTTCAAGTCTTCTAGTTGCAGTCTCTTTAAGGGAACAAATCTTACTATGGTTTCATGTGTATGAACAAACTAGGGTAGTGCACTTGATTTTTGTGTGAACAGTTTGTAATGTTCATTGTGAATTATCTGGTATTATATGTTAAATTTTGTGCATCTTGTCTACCCTAGATAGAAAACTTAGATTCCTTGTTATGTTTAGGGGAGTGGCTTTTTGTAAGGGCCGACACACAATGTGGTGTCAGGGTAACTTACAAAGAGTTAGTAAGTCAATGAAAACTAAATAACACAGTAGTTAGAATTAAAATCTTTAACAAGATGTTTATGCCTCACTTATTGACTCTTGAGCTAGTTCAGTCTTGAGTATAAGATGAGAAGGCCTGGAATGGAAAATCGGTGTCTTGTTTCTTCAAGAGACATTTGATTCCTCAATAGTATGCAATAGGGGCTGGGTTTCGTAAGAGGTTACTAGGGTAACCCATGTTGGGGTACGGAACCTAGGAAGAAACACCAGGGTAACCTTTGCAACGTTGTGATGACACTCCACCTAAAATAACAGTTAACCTTGTGTATGTAGTACAATCAATTGTCTAAATCTGGAAGCAATGTAACCATCAGTTAGTTATGTACTTGTGTCTAGGGTTAGTAGATTATGTCTAGGTAACCATATTACTATCTCCTAGCATGGGGGGTGGACCTACGGGTACCACATGGTTGGGTGGAATGTGCACCTTACTCCGTTGGGTCTCCAGTTTTGTGATCATGGCATCGAGAACTTTATAGATGGAGAGCTCGCACTTGGAAACTTATGTGTACATCTTCTTTGTAAATTGTAAATCTTGTATTTGAAAACATCCCTCAATTGTATATGAGGTGAACATTGTAAATGTAAATGTAATTATTATTGAACTACCTCATCAGATGGATGAGTATTGTATTATTTTATCAAATGCAATGTATGAAACATGTTAGTACTTTATATTATCTTGAATGGTATTTCAAATGTTATGCAATGTTTATCTTTAATCTTTATGTTAATTAATATGTGCAATGCGAAATACTAAAGTCGTCTATGGAAACTCAAAGTAGTGTAACGTCACGTAACTTAATGAATGTATGCAACTAATTAACTTAATTATTATATTTTAAAAAAAAATTTATTTCACCTTTATACACAATTGCTACATTCCTTAGGTTATTATGACGGGGCATTACAATGATATTTTCCATAAGGTAGCATGGAAAATTTTTTGACAACATGAGATAATGAAAACATGTATATCATATTGTCAATTTTTTTAATTGTAGATAAGAATAGAAAAGGATTCCAATACCTTACATTAAAAATGGTTTAGATCCATAGATAAGAGAAGGAAATAACATATAGAAATAAAAACTAGATGGAAATCAAACAAGACTAGACAACGAAGAAGAAATAGGAAAAAATAAAGAACCAAAAATAGAAAAAGAGTAACACCAAGAATAGTTGTAGAGAAACACCAAAACACAAAAGATCACACCCAATATCTAGTAACCAAGGTCTCCCAATCCTTACACAAGTCCAAGAGTTTCTCTTTCCATTGAGAAATGCATGTATCCTTTTAGAGAGTTGTCCCTTTCATCTTTTTCTTAGCCTAAATCACATCCATTTGATCATGTTTATGCTTCTTCAACTTTGGCTAAAGAATAATAATCTTATAATCCACTTTCCTCATCGTTTCATCATTCACATAAACCAAAAAAATTATGGTCTCTTCAAATTTGGCCAAATTGCCATTAATTTTTTTCATATTCTCATTCATGCTCTCTCGTTTGTCATTGCAACTATCACAAAGTTGTGGGTTTCTAGTGGTTTGTTCGAAAAAACATCATATTCTCAAAGTTATTGGTGTTTTGGGAATATAATTTAATAAAGGACATTACTAATGAATAAACTAAGGTGTAATATATGTTTTAAGTACTGAACCAACTATGAGCATAGATTTTCAATGTTTTGAGAATAAAAACATTAATGTTTTTTCATTGTTTTTTTACGTGTAATTTTTAATTAGAAATTGACTAAGTGATCTCTAGGTTTGTTATTAATATCATAGTAGTCTTGGGAAATATTTATATTAAGGGTATCCAGGTTGTCACTAAATTTATTGTTATGGTTGAATGATGAGTGTGTAGAACATATTAGGGAATGGGTAGAAGATGGTTGATAGGGTCAAGGTTGCAAAGGTTTTGGTTGATATATTAGATGGATATGACTAGTTAGGTTGAAAAATGAGATATGGGATAAAGAAATATTTTATTGGTGAATATTGTAGACTAGGAACAAGGGAATGATAGATAAGGAAGAGATATGAATAAGGTGATAAGATTAACTATTCTAATGTGATGAGATATAGGTGTGAAAAGATAATGGAAAATAAACACAATTGTGATCAAGTGGTGAAATTAGATTAGGAGGGGGAAATGGATCATAAGGATGCTAGGAGGATATAATTGGTTAGAGGGTGAGTGAGGAGATGATAATAGGAAAATATTATGATGATATTATGGGCATAGGGTGAATAAGGAAGGGATAATGGGGCAAGACCAAGAGGGGATAATGTAACATCCTAGTGAAATAAAAGAGAGTAATGAGATGGGAATAGAAGGGGATAATGGAACATAGGATGGACTAGTAGAAATTAATGGGATGGGCTAGGATGGGATAAAAAAATATAGGGTGAAGTATTAGATACATTAATGGGATGGGATTATGATGGAATAATGTAGCATGTTGTGTGAAATAATATAGGGTAATAAGATGCGAATAAAAGGGGATAATGGAACATAGGATGGACTAGTAAAGATTAATGGGATGAAATAGGATGGGATAACATAACATAAGGTGAACTATTAGAGTTTAATGGGATGAGATTAGGAGGGGATAATGGAAAAGAGGGTGAATTAGGATAATTTAATGGTATAAAAACAAAAGGGTATAATGGAACATAGGGTGAAATAAGAGAGCTTGCGCCACTCTCTTTTGGACCCTGCAAGATAGAAACCATAATAGGTATCAGTACACATCATCATCACATATATAAAACATATACATAAAGATAAAAGCATAATGAAAGAACATAAATATCAAATCATCACTTGGATCTCCAATCCGCTAGTCGGCATATAACTATACAATGGTGGTCCCCCTCAATGTAGGGAGTGTCGATGGCCCACTACCACTAGCCTCCCCAAACTTGTGAGTGCAGACCTTTGATGTAGTTGTTGCATGTGATATAATGGCCCTGATAGGAGGTGCATCTCTCCTCTTGGGGGTAACTGAATCCTCCTCTATCTCATTGGTATCCTCACTCATAAATTGGGGATCCTCACCCTCCTCATACTTGTCCATACCTAGAAATATGTCAAGCATAGTTTCATCATCATTTGTATCTCCATCAACCTTCTCATCATCCCTATCCTCTCTATGACTTGGAAGAGGTTTGGTGTAGATTGCAAGGTAGTGCATAGGAAATACAGGGGTTGGTTGTGCTCCAATCCACCACTGGTCGTAGCCTCATGTGGTGCCTATGTCATTAGCATCATAGACTAGGGGAACATCATGGTCCTCATCCTCTAAACCACTAATGTACACATCCTCAATCGTAATACGATGAGTGTCCCCAAGTCTTGGAGCACTCTATGCTGATCGTAGGTATCGAGGTCAGTCCCGTGGTGGTACCTGAACATGTCTGAACTGGCGCATGAAACGATCATATTAGAATGGTCTCACTATGTAATTGTGTCTCCCTACAAAAAATTAGTCCTACTGTTGCCTGACTAGCTCATGTCTATCATCTGTCCACTATGGAATCCTGAGATATGGTCTTTAGGAGATATCATCCTCATCTAATTGATCAAATCTAATCCGCTAGTGCAACAAATCTCCCTCCTGCCATACTCGCCTTAGTGCATAACTGAAGGCCTATGGGTAACCCATGGTCACTACAATAGGAAATCTAGTGGGCCTAGTACATGTGATGTGCTCGAAGCACCATACCTACAAGAGTGTACAATGTACTATGTTGTCTAGCTCCTGGTATACATACCATCCCAAATCATAATATAGATGAGCGAGCATACTACGACCCAAAGCATAAATGGTTCTATCCTCCTCCATGTCTCAAATGATGTCAACAAGTTTGCCATCTAGGTGGGGCCTTGTTCATCTAGTACTAGTGCAAGTGTTGTAGGGTAAAAGCATAAAGTTGTGTCACACTTTCATCCAAATAAATAGTTCTGAGCAAAATATTTTTGGCTGAAAATGTTTCAGTTGAATAGCATTTGACCGAAACCATGTGGTGTATACATGGCACACATGGTTTTAGCCAAATAGGTTTCAGTCGAATAAAAGAAAAAAAGTTTCCCTTTGTCGCTTTCAAATTGGCTTATTTTATTTGCGAGGTTTCTATAGAAAGGGTTTCAGTTGAAACCCTTTCTATAGAAACCCTTTCAACTGAAACTATCTATGTGGCATCCTAGTTGGCAACCAACTTAGCTTTTTTTAGAATTTTTTGAAACTTTCAACTTCAACTAAGTATTTCTTTAGTCAGAATGATGTTTAAAAAAAAAGAAGGAAAATACCCTTTTGTAGAGCTCGGAGTGGTGAATTTGAATATGTAATTTTTTTTTAATATTTTGATTAGTTTTAATATATTTTATTTTAAAAATAATGTAAGTAGGTTGTTAAAGTTAAAAAAAAGGCTAATTAGAAATTAAAAAAAAAAAGTAAAACATATTAATTTTTTTAAAAAAAAATATGGGGCACAAGAGGAGAGAGTCCTCTCCAAAAGAGTATAATTTGTTTTTTGAAAATGATTAAAAAAATAGACAATAGTTGACCTCCCATGAAAACTGTCAAATTATGACAAGTTTGACTTTAATATGTTATTACGAGAAAAATATACATCAAAATTTGTTTTTTTTTTCCATGCACAAGATATTGAAGTTACCTATTTGGAGAAAAAAATTTAGGGAGAAATGAAGTTTTTTTCAATTTGTTTCTTAACAACCTATGAAGTCACCTTTTTCTAAAATTTTCAGCATTCCAAAATCTGTTCTTAAATTGATAAAAAAAAATAATGAAAACAATTTTTTTAAAATATGATAAATTACAGGAATAAACTTAATCAAAAGTTCTACATTTCATTAGTTTACATCATTTTGAAATTCAAAACATAAAGACCACTTTTATGTGGTTGAAGTTTAGAATTTTTTTTTGCTGTTGATTGATTCCATTATAAAGTGTGACACAGGTTTGTGCTTTTACCTTGTAGTAATAATCATGATCTATTGAAGTAGTGGTGTTCATGCATGTCCTAGCCATTCAAGCTCAATACGTGGAGCGATGGAGGACCATTGGATTGGCCACTCTAAACAATATAGAATATCATCTCGCATCTGCCTGTATGATCGCTCATCTTATGAGTGTACAACCTCGCCTTGGATAGGTAACTGCAGGATGTAGTGGATGTCCTCAAGGGTGATAGTCTTCTCACCCATACGAAGGTGGAAGGTACATGAATCTGCGTCCCACCTCTCTACTAGGGCCATCAACATAGCATCATGATACCTCATAGGTGGCATGAGGTATACCCAGAACAATCCTATCTCTCGTAGAATGTTGACCTCCTCCTTTGACAGTTGTGTGATCGACTCTCAAAGGAAACAAAATTGTCTCCCTCTGAGATGTTGCTAGGCTCGAGGAGGAACCTAAAATACCAATTTATATGTATAAAATAAATCCTAAATTTATCAATTAAATAACACTAAAGTTGCTCTAGGATGCTTTACGACCAATTTGGACACTTATGCCATTTTTTGATAGGGGTTCCTCGATACTTTAGACAATTTTGGACACTTTGCGCCAAGGTGGGACACTTTGCGCCAACAATGGACACTTTGTTACAACAAAGATGGAAGTTTTGTGCTAATCTTTTCTAGGGTCCTAAAAATACTAAAAATATGTGAAAAAGTACAATAAATGCATAAAAATGAAGAAGCAAAATAGAATCCACTCACTGTGTGACGAAGCATGCCTTGTGCCACCTTCTCACGAATGACATCCAGTTTGGGAGCCCTATAGGTTCATCAACTCAGCATCCTGGATCACTTTGCACCAAGATAATTTGCAAAAAGGTAAATGTCAAATGATAGTAAAAAGTGTCATTTTCATTTGTATATACTAAACCCTAGTAAATACATCTTATTTCATTTAAAGGGCATTTTATTCAAATTAGCATAACGGGGGCTAGAGGACTATCACTATGTGGTATGGTACCTAGAAATACCCTATGATATGACTTATGTAATTTGATGCGGTTTTGTATCCACCCTGATTCCACCTCCATAAAGCAAGTGAAATCAAGGAGCATACATCTAGCCTCAAACTTAATTCTTCGTAGAAGTTTGATAAGAGGATTTTTCAATGACTAATGAACTTGTGTTGTAGGATGTGATTCTTAACATTGTGGTTTTGTAGATAACTACAGTGGGGGCTTCATTCTCCCTAATGAATCCATATGAGTATCCTTTTTATAAAGTTATTAGAATTCCTTTAGCTTGCATATGCATGTAGTATCATATGGCCGCTAAAGTGAGGTCTAAATCTAGTGTAGTAAAAAGTTTCCTTTTTTCACACTTAATTTGGGAATAATTAATAATAAAATGAGCTTAAATTGTATGCCTTGATTTAGTGTTGTAATATGTTTTTTATATTCACATTAAGTTTAAGGCACTTTTAAATCAAATAGACTTATTATGTCTTATTTTTTATGTTGTAAGGTGTACCTTTACACTCTCACATTAATTTAGGGATTTATTAATTAATTGAGGTTAATTTTCCTTAATTGGCCCCTTTAATTCAAATCCAAGCCTAATTAATTACATTTTTTGAAGAGGAAAACTCGACATTCATAAATGCCATTACACAACACTTAACTTTGGAAGATGTGTGTCCTAGGTAAGTGACCTAGGACCCATTTTCCATAGGGTGAATGGGTCCACATTTAGATCTAGTACCCTAATTTTGCATAATGTTCAACCTTGATTAATGTGTGTCCTAGGTAAGTGGCCTAGGACCCATTTACAACATGGAAAATGGGTCCTCCCTTAGACCTAGGACCCCCCTTTAAAATATGTTTTTGGTGGTATTTTAAGGTTCAAAATTCAAATCTTACATGTCAAATTTTAAGATCTGATAATTGAAAATTAGAGAAGGAAGCCTATAAATCTAAGTTTTACATTCATTTTTACACTAGACAAGAGAGATAATTTTACATGAGATCAAGCATTCATATTCAAAAGAAAGGAGCAAGAAAAGTGAAGTCTTGGAGTAACATTCTATTGTTTTTGTAGGTCTTCAAGCTCATTTTGTCATCAAAGATCAAGTATTATTGAAGAATTGATGATAGATGTCTATGGACAATCATGATGGATTCTAGGTTTTGAGAAAAGCACTATGAGATTCAACCAAGCCTAATGACTTGTTTCCTAAGTGATTCCATCTTCTATGATCATTCTATTTTTAGCCTAAAGAGCGGTATATATTCAGATTTATGACTTATTAAGGATATTAGAGTTCTCCTAAAGTAGGTCTTATACATTGTTCATGTTTCATTTTAGGATCCTATTTTAACACACTTGAGTAGGATTTCTTTACAATGTTAGAAATCTTAATCTTAGACACACTTAAGGTTAGGATCACACACACATTTCATGTTTCAGATTTCTATTTATCGTCAAGGTTTAATTACCAAACTTGGGGTTTGACCAAGGCAAACTCCTACCCACCAACAAAACACCAAATATATTTTGCAGATTTTTGATAAATCTGGATCTGAGAGTGGGGATTTCAAGTTACATGAAGGAAATATAGGTTTGGAGCTTCAATTTCATATTTTGAGTTTCCTGGAAAAGTCTACCAAGACCCATTTGCCATAGGGCGAATGAGTCCTTGTTAGGGTTGCAGAAACAACAAGTTTTGACAGGGTCACAACATTTATTACCTCAATTTCTTCATAAATTTGATTGTTTCCTTTTGTTTTATGTTAAATCTCTTTAATGCACTTTTTAGATCTCGATTTAGAGTTTTTTTTCTATTCCAAATCTTTCTTCCCAAAGTGTTATTTGACCTTGAACCCCATCCTAAGAAAAGGGGAAATTTGAAAATTCACATCTTGGGTTGACTCACCTAAGGGTTGATTGTCATTCCATTGTATGGATCTCATTTCCTAATGAATTGAGGAAAAATAGGACCCCTTTGTCTCTCTTTGGATCTACTTTTCCATTTTGGGACACCCCACCCTATTTCCCTTCATTTCATTGAGTAGCCCCCTATAAACTGCAGTGCACCTAATTTTTTTTTTTTCGTGCGTGACTGATGTTGGTGCAACACACCCTTTGGTACCATGGGGATGGGGGGAGACTAGACCTCGTGACATCTTGCCAACAACAGGATGCTTTAGCCAATAGAGCTAGGGCCTCTACCCTAAAAGTCACTAGTATTGTTTTAGTGATTTTCCTACTATTATTTTTATCAAATTATTTATGTTGGAAATAAAATTCATTTGGAATAATTCTATAAGGTAATGTAACTTAGCTGATTTATGTTGACATGTTATTCTTTTCTCAAATTCCTTAAGTTCTCCCTTACCTATGTCAAGATCCATTTCTTATCCAAAAAAACATTAAACATATTGATCAACTTATTGCTTAATTAAAGGATCCATATTTTCACCTACAAAGCCCAATTTTTTTAATTACATGAACTACTAACCAAAGGTTTTATTAGCTTGAACTAGTTTTCCAAGAACTTCACCTTCAAAAATACCTAATAACTCCACCTAGAGGTAATATCCATAAACAATTTAAGTGTCAACCTTAGAGGCTACCCTTTGTAACTCGTTTACATAGATAGTTGGATTTATTGAAATACCCAATTTCCCTAACCTCATACTAGGTGAAATTTGATACCAATTGCTCTAATTTTATGAAAACGATTCATCAATAGTATGCATCTCTAAGCCTTCATCACTTTAATAAATGATTATGAGGTAGGAGATGAGGATGTTTGGTTGATATTGTATGTTTAGTAATTAAAGGGTGATAATAGGGAATGGCTTAGGAATTTACTTGATCTTATTCTTTTATCTTGGGATTTTTTTTAATAAACTTTTGTAGACCAATTTGGTGATGAAGTTGACCACAATATGATAATCCAAGAATTTTCTAGTATTCAAAGAAATGATTCCATTTGTGACATAGTTTTTGGAGTGTCTTTATGCATTGGTTTGGTTTAACCATGTGGTTAATTTATTTTCATTTATCCTATAAATATCTTTAGGAACACCCTTCTTGGCTTAAGTAGAGCCAAAGTACTAGAGGAGTTTCTTGGTCTTGTTAGCTGGTTAAGATGACCCACAATTTGATCATGAACCTAGTACATTTCTAGCCTCACATTGTTTCCTTGGGGTTAATTGTCAAAATTTACTTTGTAGAGTTGTAGGATGTAATTTTGAGCACCAACATACACTACCCCACTTTAGACATAGGAGCAACGAGTTGTAACAAATTTACTATAGTTGTTTTTCCTTGCCATTTCATTTCTATAGGTTTAGGTTCAATTACATGTGCTAAATCAATTCTTCAGGTGTGGATTTGAACTAGAACATAACACAATGAGTATATAGATTATAAGGCCTTTGTCTCGATAAAGCTCTAATTTCAAGGACATTGGTAAATTAATTTGATTTATCCAATTTGCCATCTTCAACAATATATTTTTTCATTCGAATCCAACTAAGTACCATATAAATAATTTATTTAGTTTTTGTAAATTTAATTCTGTAGTTATTATTCCAATTGATTTCATTACCCCAAGATAGATTTATTTATCATTATGATTTAATTTATTACATAAGATATTTATGTGAGGATGTGACTTAATATTCCTTCATAATTAGAATCTTATACCTCTTGATCCTTTTTAGGACATTTTAAAAGTGCGATTATGTGAGAAATAATGAGAGATAGTAATCACTAGAGGGCTATTTCTACTGAGAAAGGGTTTCATGACAAACATTTAAAGGAATAATAATAACACGAGAATTTCAAAGTAGGAAACAATCACATCATAAGTTTACATATTCTACGGGATATTAATTTGTTTTCATGCAATTTCTTTTTAACACATACTGACCTTTTTAAAAATTAATTGCACTTACACTTTTATTTCTATTCAATTGTACTTTAAGAATCCTATGTCTTTTTCCCTAGATTTTTAAGATCCCTAAACTAATTTTAACTTTACTTAAACATTAATATCATTATCCTATTGTATCCAATCTTATAATCTATGTATACTTAAATGATAATTTTTTTTATAAAAAAATAAATACTCTAAATCATCATAACAAAAACACCTAACCATAAAAAAATTATTACATTTTAATTAAAAATAATAAAAAGAAGAAAAGTAAAAGTGAAACAAAACTCTCTATAAAGAAAGATGCAATAAGCGTTTTGGATTAGTGAACCGTTTAAAAAATAATAATAATAATAATAATAATAATAAATAAATAAAGCGTCACATCTAAAGCGTGAATAATGAATTCCGTATTTGCGAAAATAAAAGCAACGTGGCCCCCACCCCCTGATAAAAGACATAGAAATGCACTTAAAAATTATTGGGTAACCATCCCCACCAAACGTAAAAGAGATGGCTAATAAAAGCATGCAAACGGAAGGAAAGCCAACCTAAGTGCAATTCATCATTACATTTTAAATTGTGACGTTGTGAAGGCCGCCTCATTTCACATCTTTTGATGCAATCTTTCTTTATTTTTGTGGTGTTTTAAATAGTTTGATGTAGTTATATCCTAACGTTCATAGTCTTTTTAAATTCATCTATTAAAATGTCTTACTTTTTAGACAATTTAATTTATTTTAAGAATTTAGACTATGATACATAATTAATAAAATCTAGTTCTTATTTTACATTAAATTTTATATCAATTTTTAATAATTATATATGATTTATCAAAAATTGATAATGGTAATAATTTTTAAAATTTATTGCTATTAACATAATTATAATTTTAGTATGTATTGTTTTTAGTTTTGATTGTGTGAGTTTGTTTTTATGATCCAAATGTTACACATACTAACATCATATTCATACGTGGATATTAAATTACTAACATCATACTCATACGTGGATATGAAATTATATGCCAACCTCAGAAATGCATCTTTGATAGTATAATTAAATTTTTTTTTAGTAAAAGGTGCAATGCAACTACACTATTGTCTATCCAATCTCAAAAAGTGCATTTTTGATAGTATAATTAATTTTTTAACCCACGAGCACAAAGGCCCAATGAGGGTTTGAACCTTGGTGGCCGTCACTACAACCAAGCAACTTGACCACTAAAACATGCCCTTATCGACTTAATTATATAATTAATTAAAAATTATAATATAACAAATTTTTTATTTTTAATTAATTAATAAATACGATCAAGATACATTTTGAGGTTAAATAGACAAATAATATACTTACAGACATATAATTTCATTTACAGAATATGATGTTAGTATGTGATTTTGATTTATGAGTTTTTGGATAGAAGTTACCTGCAAGTACAACCTTGGTCAATTTAGACTATAAGATAAAGTACACAGACCGTCAATTTTGAGTCCGTCAAATGAATACGTCATTAACAGACACATCTTTAATACAGAACAAACAGCCCAAGCAACGACATAGACAAAAAAGCATTAAAATTGATTCCGTTATGATAGAAAGTCAACGGAACCGTTTTCGGTCAAACATAATCATGAGAGAATCTTCGACCGTTCGATTCGACCGATTCACGCGAGTTTTAAGCTTGTCCGTTAATTAAGACACTAGCCGGCACGATAGCGGTGTAGCCACACAAAAACACGTGGGGGAGTTAAAGAGATACGGAACGACCGGTAAAGATTGCACGGCCGTTAATTAACGTAGAACGGTTTTGCCGTCAGCTTTCTGCCATGTACCGACAGAAGCTATTGGAGTGTGGGACCCGCAAACTGACAAGGACGTGATACAGAAAGACACGTCACCTGCTTAAGTTGGTGCGAGGCTGATGGAGCACGCTAACGTGCGGCGTTAACTTCCACGGTGGATAGCGGTTATGGGTTATTGCCGTCTCTGAGAGTGCACGGAAAAGGAAAGTGGACAGTCAAATCTGGGGTAGTTTTATTTATTCATTTAGGTATTTATCTTTGTCAGGGGATGTGCACCAATTTTTTCTCCAATTTTAGCGCTGTAAGGAATTGGGCCAACTCAACCCGCCAAGTTTGAATTGGATATAATATTGAGAGAAGGATCTCTGGCCGTTTTGAACAGAGGATAACTTAAATGGGAATTTTGGGGTTGTCGTAGTTGAATTCTTTTTATGCAGTGGGGACACCAAAGCAAATAAATTCCAGTCAAAATAATTCATTGGTACAGTCTCAGTCTGGTAAAAGTTTGATAAGGATGCTGTCCTTTTTTCTGATGAAAACTATCCATACTTCTTCAGAGAACCGAAGGCATTGTTTGGGGAAAGAGAATTTGGTATCATTGGATAACGTTGCGATGTTTGAAGGCTGAGATCTGGATATAAAATTGAAGGAAGAAATTCTGGGAGGATTGGAATAAGTTGGTTTTGCTGAGGATGGGGGTGGAAGGAGGAAAGAGGGCGAGGAAGAAGGCTGTAACCTTATTGGTTGGTGTGAGCGTTGGTAAATCTAGTAGGGAGTTGTTGACATGGGTGTTGATGAAGGTGGCTCAAGCAGGGGATCATGTGATTGTTGTTCAAGTGCTTCCATCTCCCGCTGGTATGATATTTCATGCCTCGTCAGCGATTTATGTATAGTACATGTGAAATGTTGTCAGTCTGTCTGTCTGTTTACCCGTGATCAGATTGACTGTTCTCTGATGTTCTAATGTTGTCAATTAGATTCATAAAATGGTTTAAAACTCCTATACACTTGTGGGTGTCAATGAATTAATGACTTTTATTCAATTTTCTCCAGTTCGGTTTTTATGATTCAATACCGTTTGTTGTTGTTCTAATGTTGTCAGTCCTGTTTATCAGATGGTTTTAAACGCTTATTAACTTATGGGTGTTAATGAATTATTGAGTTTTCTTCAATTTTCAGAAGTTTGAGTTTCAGAATTTAAGATCGTTTGATGTTCTAATGTTGTCAGTCAATTTTATCAAATGATTGTAAACTCTTGTGATTGTTCAGGAATTAATGAGCTCTATTAGTTTTTCTCACGATTGGTTTGTAGGCACCTGTTGAATCAGGGCAAAGATTTAAAGTAATTCAAAAGTAACGAGCTGAGGTATATATGATATAGAACAACACTTGGTTAGACATTGCTTACTACATCTCATTGAAATTTAGGTCATGTGCTAACAATTGGATTTAATTCATATCACACTGACCAGTGGTTAGACAGTGCTAACTACATCTCACTGAAATTGAGATCAGATGCTAACAATGGGATTTACTTCATACCATACTGATAAGATCTCAAATTAGCTTGTGGGTATTCAGCAAGTAATAGACTTCATGTGCTGATAATGTTAGTTACTTCACAGAATATGGGTCTGGCCTCCAATTAGGTTGTGGGCATTTCATAAGTTTCATTTTATTTTTTAAGTTCGGCTTTAGGATTCATTCAAACAGGGGGGATCCTGGAACTGCTAACTAGCTTAATCATATTTCAGCTTATAGAATAGGCAAGCCTTAATCAGATCAGGATTTGGCTTGTCAATTCCAGAATTTGAAGATGCTTATTATTTTAGTCAAAATACGAAAGTCAAAATTTGATTACTGGTGTCTCCTCATTATAATTAATAATCAGGCTCTACAAGCCTGTTCAATTCATGCCAATTCATGCAAACACTTAATGAAGCATGATTTGGTTTTCTTTTGACATGCCTCTGCCAGATAGGTGATATTTAGTTACCTGACTTTTTTCTGCCCATTTGCATATTCACAAGCATTGCTATAGTCTAAATGATGAAATAATGAGTTCACATGTGCTCTCTGCTAAATCCCCAAAGGAAGGAGATATTAGAGGCCAAGTTGTGGATGAGATGAAAAGATTTTGTAGCCTAAGAGAAAGATCTCATGATGAAGATAAACCTTCTGATTGTGTAACTGTTCAATCTGAGGCACTCACAGCTGAATCTAGATAAAATGATTATTTTTCTATGTTTCTGGAATTTCCCGAAAAGATTTTGGTTTTAAATTCATGTACTGTTTGAATTTGCAGAACAGAGGAATAAAGAGGAGCATATCTTTGATTACAATCTTACTGGCCCCTTCGATGCAAACATATTTGATGTCTACGAGGGTTTCTGCAGATTGAAACAAGTAATTAATCTTAGACCTTTTCCATGTTGATGTCTCTTGCATTTCTTAGCAAACAAAGATTAAGAAATGAAATTTGTTTGTTGTTGGATTAGGTGGAACTTCATGTGAAAGTCTCTTATGGTTCTCCAGTAAGAAAGGTATTGGCAGAGGAAGCAAGTTTGTACAAGGCCACAAAGCTAATTATCGGCAAAGGCAAGCAAAACACCTTAAGGTATGAAGAGTTTTCTGTGCTACTCTTAGTGTCTTTAAGATTTGGGTATTCTCCCTTAAAAGCAATAAATATAATTAAAGAGAGAAGTTTCTGATTTGCCTCATCCTTCATGTGTCAGGTCCTCTAAGTCACTTGCTACCTACTGTGCAAAGAGGTTACCATGTACTTGTTCTGTGCTGATCATTGACAATGGAACAGTCATATTTGAGAAAGTTGGAATACAACCTCTCCAAGGTAGTATAAAGAAAATGTCATTATGGGTAGATTTTGTGCACTGCTATTAAGGATTTTATTTCTGTTATATATGAAAAGAATTTGGTTAGCTCTTTGAGTTGATTTATATTGTTTTGCTTCCAGGAACTGGTGCCGGAGTAAGGACAGTGAATTCTTTCCTACAGTCAGGGAGAGGTGCACTCCCAAATGATGATCTGTATAATGCTTGCAGTATTGCTAAAAGTCCTTCCCATGCAGCAATAATACCATCTGCTCACAATTGCTACCCTGGTAGGCAGGCCATTATCCCCCTAGAAATGGAGGCCTTCAAGCTATGCCTTCCTTTGAGGTCAGCTTGCATGTTTTGCACATCAGACATTAATACTGTTAATGGTGAAGAGAAAGAGGATGCCAAGGAACAGGATCCTAGAAATTCAGAGAGCTATTCTTCATGTGATTCATTTCGGACAGTTTCTAGAGCATCTTGTCAGATCTCGCAGAAAGAAGAGGATACAGAAATCTCATCTGATAAGTCAGAAGAAATTGAAGACAATATATTTAGATTAGCTCCTCAAAGACAGAACACATCTTCTGGATGGCCGTTATTGAAAAGCGCCATTAGAGTGAACAAATATCCCAATCCTAGGCCTGCAGTCAGAGAAATGTCTGTGGTTGAGTGGGCATTGAGATTGCCAGATAGACGTGGGCAGGTTATACAACATCTACAAAGTAAAATTGAGATATCTCAGGAAGACTCTAACAACATGAGTAAAATCCAAGCACCAAATGGAGTAACATTAACAGAAGAAAGTTGTACAGAAATTAAGTCTCCGTCCACTACTCAAAATGAGTCTATAGAAGAGAAGTTCTTGATCCAGAGGTTGAAACATCTTTGCAAAAATAGAACATGCGTACAGTTCACATATAAAGAATTAAAATCTGCAACTTCTGAGTTCTCAGCAGGTCGTATCTCTACCTCATTTTCTTCTGATTGCAACCAATTATCCCTTTTCATTTCTTTTTTATTCAGTCTGCTATTATGGAGCGATCATTTCATTATTGTGTAATCGTTCTTTTATTTAGATAACCTCATTGGAAAAGGAGGCTGGAGCAATGTATACAGAGGCATTCTTCCTGATGGACATCCTGTGGCAGTGAAGTCATTAAACGCTTCTCCAGAAACAGAGCAAGAACTCCTTATGGAAGTTGAAATTACTACAACATTACAGCACAAGCACATCATTTCATTAATGGGTTACTGTGTTGACGACAACAAGTATTTCCTGGTCTACAACTTGTTAGTGAGGGGGAACCTGGAAGAGAACCTTTATGGTATGTTACGTGTCAATTGTAGGACGCTCACATGTTTTTCCTGTTGGATTTTATTCTGCAAGCCTTTCTTTGTTGGTAATTTTGGTTGTGAAAATCTTATACGTACAGGAGGAAAGGACAGACCACTAGTCCCTTGGGCAGAGAGGCTGAAAGTGGCCATTGGAATCGCTGAAGCATTAAATTATCTTCACGATGGCTGTCCTCGACCTATAATCCATAGAGATGTCAAATCATCCAATATTTTGCTATCAGAAGACTTTGAACCACAGGTATCATATTTTCTTGCAAGAGGAATAAAATGTGAATGTTCTTCACAGTTGCTGTGTTTTAACGTAGAAATGTAATGCTTGCTACATCAGAATTACAAAACTCTAGGACAGAATCTTTAACTTTTAAATTTTTTGTAAGCAGTTGTCAAGTCTTTAACTTTTAAATTTTTTGTAAGCAGCTGTCAGATTTTGGATTAGCCAAATGGGCATCAACTACTTCAGCATACATCACATGCAGTGATGTTGTAGGTACATTCGGGTATGCTCTTGTTTCTCTTTGCAAGCAGTTCTTTGATCTGAACAAGAAAGTTTCTTATTTTGTCAATTGACTCCTGGGGGTGGATCTGCAAGGTTCTTGTGTTTGGAATAAACTTCCATCTTTCTGTATGGTGCATCTTTGGGCTTTGCTAATTATGCTCCCTAACTTTGTAGAATTGTTTTCAACAAAACTAACCTTGATAATCTTATCAGATATTTGGCTCCAGAGTACTTCATGTATGGCAAGGTTAATGAGAAGACAGATGTGTATTCCTTTGGAGTAGTTCTTTTGGAGCTAATAAGTGGAAGAAAACCAATAAATAGCAATAATCCAAAGGGCCACGAGAGCTTGGTTATGTGGGTAAGGCTTTGATTTCCTTTCTTACTATCTAGTTGGTCGATTTAATTTACTCTGTTTTCTACAACTGTTCCTTCTGTTTCTAATCTTCCTTCGAAATTTCAAAATTTTAGGCAAGGCCATTAATGGGAGAAGGTGCCATGGAAGAACTTGTGGATCCACTTCTAGAATATTTATATGACACAAATGAGATGAAGAGAATGATTCATAGTGCAGCACTTTGTGTACGAAAGGCATCTCAACTTCGACCTCGCATGAGCCGAGTAATTTTTCCAATTCCCTTTCTTTTTTCATGCATGTTTGGATCCCTTAAATCATATATAAAGCTGAGTGCACAAACCTTGGTTTTTCTTAATTTAGAGGTAAGGAGTGCTCCATATTTTCAGTCATGAACGTCTGTAGCAGGGGAATAGCCAGCCACTAGTACATCAATTTCTGATACCATGGTGGTTCAATCTACTATTCATGGTGGAATTTTCCATATTGAATTACTAGTTCAGCCATGTTGGAATCACAAATTTGTGAGCACAATAGTTCTGAACCAATTTCTGGTGTCTTGACACCATAGCAATTCTATTACAAGTCTACTTTCACTCACTACTTCAGCTTCCTTGGGAATCATGAAGCTCACAAAAAATATTTCTCAACCAATTTTTCGTCTTTACACACTAAAAGGTCAACTGCAATTTCAACAAATAAAAAGGAAAGTGGGTGTCTTGCTGAAGTCATGGTTTGGTCTTTTTGGTTAATGACCTGTGTCTGCAAGTAAGAATTCATGAGTTCCATTCTGGAGATCACTAGTAGATTGTCACCAGACAAATGGTGCCTTAACTTCTCATAGAAAGAGTATCAAATGGATATCTTGTCGATGTTCTAAACTCCATGTAAGAATCTCTCTAATCATTTATGGATGTGACTTATGTGGTGCAGATATTGAAGATCTTGCGAGGGGAACTGGATGATCTAAATTACTGGTCCAAGAGGCAATTGGCAATGTCCAAGGAGATAGATGAATTGGTTGAGGATGAATATGGAGCAAATCATGGGGGTTGTGATATCCAAACCCACTTATCGCTTGCCATGCTTGGGGTTGATGACGATATTGCATCAGTTAGCAGCCCTGACCAAAGTGTAGAGCTTTTGCATGCCAGTAGATCCTTGGAAGACTATTTTCGTGGCCGTTACAGCCGTTCATCAAGTTTTAACTGATTCAACATAGAGGAAACGAAACTCGGGTGTGAGAGAGAACAGGAGGAATGGGCAGAATGCATCTGTAGCTTTTGTACAACAAGAGCGATAAAAACATCAACATTTCATTGTGGAATCCACTGCTTTGACCATAGGTCAATATATGGAAAACATGGGAGTGGACTCCATGTTGAAACTGAACAGGGGATTTATTGAATTTTAGATGAAAATCACCAATTCATCCAAAGGCAAGGATGCAAGCAAATATTTCTTAAGCTTCAACCCCTTCTGGTGGTTGAGACAGGTGAAACATTGGTGGTCCCATAACAACACTGTTTCTTGTATGTGAATAAATTCATTTCATTTCTAGTTGATCATAGTTTTCTTTCAATATTCCCCAATCTTCAGAGGATGAAGACCTGCACAAGAAAATGACCTTGGCAAATGCTCAACTTCACTTGTTTTTTGTTTTTTTGGAAGCTGAAGCTATTGATGACGAAGGGAATCCACGAAAAAACAAAAAATGATTTACCTCGTAATGTAAATATGAAGCATACTAATAAATGCATAGGGACCCAATTCCCCTATCATTGTATTTATGGGAAAGGCAAAGCATATTGATTGTTTACCAGACATGAAGACTTTCACATGCCATGGTGTGGATAAGCCCCTATTATTAGTAGAGAGAGTAGGTGTGGTTTGAGAGTTCTCATTTATATTATCTCCTTTTCTACTGAGATTATATGTATATCTGACAAAACGATGTCACAGATGTTCACCAATATAATTGGAGTACGTTTGGTGCAATGAAGGCACTGTTTTGCATTGATTTGGAATAAAAATTTTGCAGGCTTTAATATTCTTCACAATTCTTAAACTTAATGAAGGGAAGATGGCTTTGAATGGCCTTTATGCTGAAGCAGATGTTAGATGGCTTTTTTTAAGTTATTATATGTGGGAACCTAAACTTGATGGTTAAAGACTACCTAGAAGGCTTTTTTGTTTTATGATTGATTTGTTGTAGATAAGTAAAAGATCAAACCAGCGACCTTTGACTTTGAAATTATTTCATGCACTTGAAAAAGAATACGGAGAAAATTGATATAAAAAAAAATTAATTTATTTTAAATAAAGTAAAATTATGAAGAGAAGTCTTGGAAATAAATTTGTCGTTGTTATCATTAGTCTTTAGTTTGAATTGATTACACAAAAGTATTGTTCACTTATTTTACTATATACTATACTATTGTAGAAACCATTCTTTGATTGGTCTTAATAGATATTTTGTTTTATCTAAGATCTAAACTCACATATGAATTATGGTGATGATGATTCATGACAGTATAAATTAAATTGATGTGTAGGACTTTTCAATTGCATCATTCAATCATATAATATAACATGTCTTTTAAATTTGTTGTATATAGAATTCATGGAGTTACTCTTGATGTTATGTCATCTCTTTGATCATTAAGGATACAAAACTCTTCATAAATACTTGATGTTTAAATTTGTATGTTTCTCCTTGTTTTAATACAACATTACATGTCTAGAATTTCCTATATCTAAAGTATTAAGTTTCTCTTTATTTCTCCTTGCACAATGTACTCAAAACTTCATTATATAGTTTCACTTGAATAGTCAATTATAAGGTAAAATATATGTAGGATAACTCCATACTATGATAAGATTAACACATTTTTAACACCCCTTTAGTATTCAAGATATACAACACATTCATTATATTTACAAGAAAGAGAATGTTATGATGACATTCTCCCCTTCATGACAAGCTCTTTGAGACACAATAGATACTAAAACTTGACAAACTAATGTTTTTTCTACAGGATTTGTTAAGATAACTACAACTTGGTTTGATTTCGAAACATAATTGAATCACTATCTATGTGGTATTTGAACTTGATATACTTGGTCCTCACATGAAAAATAAGATATTTGTGAATTTGGAGAGAGCTCTAATTGTCATAAAGAATTATTGGCATTTCTTAGTGCATGTAAGTGATAAAG